>VXAL01017122.1:108789-122750 GCA_013399475.1 Chauna torquata | reverse complement strand
TAAGTGACAGGGGGGAATGGAAGAAGATTTCTGCTTGGGGCGGCAGGTGAACCCCCTCCCTGCCTACCTCACCTTCCCAGGTACCCTTATACAACAGTCATGAGGCCCTGGAACTTGATGGACAGGCAAACAATGATGTGGATGAAGGTCTGTCCAGGTTGGAGGGGTCACCCAGAGAAAGCCAGCTTACCCCCTCATATTATGACCACCTCTGTCATGAAAAAAAGAAGAGTTGTAGTCATAGGTGACTCCCTCCTGAGGTGTACAGAGGGCCTGATATGCCATCTGGACCCAACCCACAGGGAAGTCTGCTGCCTCCCTGGGGCCCAGGTAAGAGACATTATTAGAAGAGTCACTTGCCTGGTATGAACCTCTGATTATTATCCACTATTGTTTTTTCACGATGTTTTTTTCAGTGATGAAGTAGCAAAGAGATGTCCAAAGGCAATCAAGAGGGACTTCAGGGACTTGGGGCAATTGGTTAAAGGATCAGATGCACAGGTAGTGTTTTCCCCTATCCTTCCAGTACCATGGAACAATATTGAAAGGAACAGGCAGACCCAGCTGATCAATACATGGCTGCGAGACTGGTGTCACTGGCAGAATTTTGGGTTTCTTGGTCATGGGATGGTCTACACAACACCAGGCCTGCAGACACCTAATGGGCTGCATCTTTCTCAGAGGGGGAAAAGATTTTTGTGCATGAGTTAGCAGGGATGATTGATAGGGCCTTAAACTAGGTCTGAAGGGGAAAAGGGGTAAAAACAGGCACACCAGTGATAAGCGGTGGGACGGCATGCCAAAATCTGAGGGACTGTGTGCTAGTTAGATCCTTCAGTCTGCTCCACGAGGTGCTGGGTACAATGAAGTACATTTGAAACATTTCTACACCAATGCACACAGCATAAGGAACAAGCAAGAGGAGCTAGAAGCCTAGGCTCAGTCCCAGAGCTATGACATCATTGGTATGAGTGAAACCCGGTGGGAAGAGTCCTGTGACTGGTGTGTTACGATGTATGGTTATAGGGTCTTCGGAAAGGACAGGCAGGGCAGGTGAGGTGGGGTGGTGGAGCTGTATGTAACGGAGGGGCTGGACTGCACGGAAATTGCAGTTGGCGATGACATGGTTGAGAGCCTCTGAGTAAGGATTAAGGGATAAGCAAATAATGTGGATGTCGTTGTGGGAGTCTACTATAGACCACCCAGCCAGGATGATGACACCAATGAAATATCCGTTAAGGAACTAAGATATACCTCTAGATCAGCTGCCCTTGTCCTTATTGGGACTTCAACTTGCCAGACGTGAACTGAGAACACCACACAGCTGGTACAAACAGGTCCAGGAGATTCTTAAAACACCTTGATGATAATTTCTTATTGCAGGTACTAAGGAAGCCAACTAGGAAAGGTGCCTTCTTAAAGTTGTTGCTTGCAAACAGAGAGGGTCTCATGGATGAAGTAGCAATTGGTGGCCGTCTCTGCCATAGCAACCATGAAATAGTCGAGTTTAAAATCTTTGGTGATAGGAGGAAAACTGCCACAAAAACTTCAACCCTAGGTATGGGGAGAGCAGACTTCAGGTTGCTCAGGGAGCTAGTTAGTAAGGTCCCCTGGGAAACTGCTTTTGAAGGTATTGGAGTCCATCAGTGCTGGTCACTTTTTAAGTACCACCTCTTAAGAGCACAGGAACAGGCAATTCCAAAATGTCACAAGTCAAGCAGGTGGGGCAGAAGGTTGGCTTGGCTGAGCAGGGATCTTCTTCTACAGGTTAGGTGGAAAAAGAAAGTGTATGGACGCTGGAAGCAAGGTTGGGTGACGTGGGAGGACTACAGAGATGCTGTTCACTTTTGTAGGGAGAAAATTCATGCAGCCAAAGCTCAATTAGAGTTGAAGCTGGCCAGTACTGTGGGAGACAATAAAAATTTAAAAAAAAAAAAAAAATGTTTACAGGAAAAGGAGGACCAGAGATAATATTGGTCCGTTACTTGATGAGGATAGTCATGTCACAAACAGGGACATAGACAAAGCAGAGATGTTTAATGCCTTCTTCGCCTTGGTCTTCAACACTGATGATGGGCTCTGGGACCCCAGGTGCCCTGAGCTGGAGGACCGTGACTGAGGCAATAATAAACTCCCAGCCAACCCCGAACTTGTGTGGGACTTGCTGCTCCATCTGGATGCATATAAGTCTATGGGACCTGATGGGATTCATCCCAGGGTACTCAGAGAGCTGGCTGATGTCATCATGATACCTCTCTCAATTATTTTTCAATGGTCTGGGGAATCTGGAGAGGTCCCAGTTGACTGGAAGCTGGCAAATGTTGTTCCAGTTTTCAAGAGAGGCAAGAAAGAAGACCCTGGTAATTACAGGTCTGTCTGTCTCACTTCAGTGCCCAGTAAAAATACAGAGAATATTATTCTGGGAGTTGAAAAACACCTGAAGGAGAATGCAGTCATTGGTCATAGCGAACACGGGTTCATGAGAGGAAGGTCGTGCTTAATGAACTTACGACTTTTTTTTATGACAAGGTGACCTATCTAGTTGACCAAGGGAAGCCAGCTGATGTAATCTTTTCGGATTTCAGTAAAGCTTTCAATAGAGTTTCTTACAGTGTCCTTCTGGACAAAACGTCCAGCATACAGCTAGATAAATTCATAATGTGATGGGTGAACAATTGGCTGTTGAGTCAAGCTCAAAGGGTTATAGTAAATGGGGTTACATCAAGCTGGCAGCCAGTCACTAGTGGGGTTCCGCAGGGATCCATTTTAGGGCCAGTTCCCTTTAATGTTTTCATAAATGACTTGGACACAGAACTTGAAGGTATACTGAGTAAGTTTGCAGATGACACTAAATTGGGAGGAGCAGTTGACACCTTCAAGGGTAGAAAGGCCTTGCAGAGTGATCTTGACAAATTAGAGGGCTGGGCAATCACCCAGCAGAGGGGCAGGCGCTGATCTCTTCTCTCTGGTGACCAATGAGAGGACCCAAGGGAATGGCACGGAACTGTGACAATGAAGGTTCAGGGTGGATGTTAGGAAAAAGCTCTTCACCGAGAGGGTGGTTGGGCGCTGGAACAGGNACTAAATTGGGAGGAGCAGTTGACACCTTCAAGGGTAGAAAGGCCTTGCAGAGTGATCTTGACAAATTAGAGGGCTGGGCAATCACCCAGCAGAGGGGCAGGCGCTGATCTCTTCTCTCTGGTGACCAATGAGAGGACCCAAGGGAATGGCACGGAACTGTGACAATGAAGGTTCAGGGTGGATGTTAGGAAAAAGCTCTTCACCGAGAGGGTGGTTGGGCGCTGGAACAGGCTCCCTAGGGAAGTGGTCACAGGACCAAGCCTGCCAGAGTTCAAGAAGAGTTTGGACAACGCTCTCAGACATATGGTCTAATTTTTGGGTGGTCTTGTGTGGAGCCAGGAGTTGGACTCGATGATCCTTGTGGGTCCCTTCCAACTCAGGATATTCTATGATTCTATGATTAAAAAGGCAGAAAGAACAAATCCTGTGTGACTACCTATTTTCATACTTTGCTGTCAGACTCTCTGAAATGAACTTGTGCTAGAATGAGCAGACAGCATTACTTGCTCAGGCTGGTCTGGGCAACCTGGAACATCCTTTTTGTTATTATATTGCCTCAAGGCTCTAATTGAGGAATATATTCATGCTATTTAATTTTCAGATTTTTACTTATTTTGTATAGATGGAAGCTAAATATGTCTTGTCAGATGCCTGACTCCACATTGTGTGTTGTGCCGGATGGCTAAGATGTTATTATTAGTGAACAACATTTTCTGGCCTGCTAATTATCCTCATACATTTTTGTCAGAATTACTAGCAATAACTATCATTGTGGTGAAATCATAATCCTAGACTCTGTCCTCACCTGGATTTGTGAATTTCTTCCTGAAATCAGCAGGAATTGCCTTGTGCATTTGGGATCAGCACTCCATGCTGCCAACTTGGGGTCAGGGTTACATTTTTTCTTTTCCATTCAAGTTATACTCTTCAAGTCACTGTAGCCTCCAAACTAAAAAAGCAAACAAGTTTATCTGTGAAAATATAATGAGGAAGAAAGATAAAGGCAGCTTTAGTTCTGCATCTAATTTACAGTGCACTATCAAAAAAAAAAAAAAAAATCAGATATCTCATTGTTTCCTATTCTTATCTTTTTATACCTCCATCTTCAGTCTGAACTTCTTTTGAAATTTTTTTTGGAGAGAGATTATGTGCACCTTAATGTTTGTGCACTAGTCCTGAAGTTTAATCCCATAATAAACAAGAGAGAGAATAGAAATGATCTGCAATAAGGCCAGGCAACTGCATTCAGAACTGAACTTGAAGAGTCTGCAAAGTTCAAAAGTGTTTGAAGGGCTGGATTTGGTGTGTTCTCATTTTGATTAACTAAAGCTGTTATCAATTCCTAAGAAAACAGCAAACCAAACAAAGCACATATTGTCTGTGCTTGTGAGTAAGTGAATCCTGAGCTTCTAGGATAGCTCAATTTGTTTGGAAGTGGAGCTTTCTGCTGCATGTATTCAATTTTCAGTACCTCTAAACTCCAGCCTAATTTCCTCATGTCCCTCTCTCTCTCGGTAAGTCCATCTCTGTTCATAACAGGAAAAAATATTATTGCGTTAATGATATAAGTAATTTTTTGGGTCTTCTGAATGATTTTGCTTCATATGATTCCATCCCAACTGAAAAAGGATATTAGGTGAATTAGACATTTCTTCTGAGTTTAGGCAGTTTAAAATTCTCTTGGACTTTTCTTGTTGTTGCTAGTACTTTTTCCCCTTTTGATATAATTTTTAGGGACTGACACTTCCAGTAGTTTTCTTTGAGCTTGAATTTCAGGATGACAAACACTTCACATTTGCAAAATAATGTACAGGCAATAGTTCAGTGGAGGATGTAATCCAAATCCCAATAGAATAACTTCCATAGAAGTTAGGAGCAAATCAATTACCTTATACTTTATCACAGCCAGAAAAAGAGGAGGAGAAAAGAAAAAGTATATTTCTGTTTTGTATTCCTCGCTTGTGAGGAGTGTGTCGTCCATTCTGTTCAATGCTATTAGGACTTCAGGGCACTTAACAGGTTGATATTCTCATTTTTCAACCATAAAACCATTAATCATCAGAAATATAATGGGAAAATCAGCTGTTTTTAAAAATAGGAATACTTTTCTGCTGATTTTTCTTTTTTCTATTACGAAACAGATTAGTGCTTACTGAAAGTAGATTTCACCGCATAGAGGAAAAAGTATGTTAACTGTAGGAAAAATAAGGCAGAGATGGGAAATTTTGGGTCCAGTTCAGTATGATTATTTCTGGTTTTAAAACTTTGCTTGATAAACATTTAAATGAAACTGTATACTCACTTGACTAAGCAAAGGTTCAGAAAAAATCATTCCCCATGTATTCTCTGTTGTGTCCGAATGCTGCTGCTCACTGCAAGTATGATAGAAAAAAATTTGACTGTAGTCTGAAAGCACTACTCCTAAACAGTGGCTGGAAAAATACAGTCAGATGTGCAATAAAGCTGCAGTCAAACACAAAATTCACTCCTCCTGACTTTAGTTAGGTACCTTAACTGCAGCAGCTGTTTCAATTTGTTTTATACTCAATAGAAAAAAGATACATCTGTCCAAGATCCAGTTCATCACATTCAGTGGAGACACCATTATTTTTTCTCCCTATGACTACAGGTGTAGCCTAGATGTTAAGCCTGGATGAGCGGACTAAACCTTAGATGTTGAAGCTAAGGCCCATTCCAAATGATTTTGTCTTTGAATTGTGCAACTGAAAATCAGTAATGAAGTCAACTTGATTTAAAAAAAAAAAAAAGTGTTAGGCTTGTGACATGGCAAAGAGCTTTTCATTTGAATTAATACTATGTTAGTAAAATACTCCTGGAAACAAAGATGTGTGTTTAAATCTGTTCATTGTATACACCTTGCATAGATACAGCTTTACGAAATCTAGAAAATAATAACTAGACCAAAAGGTCTATGTCTCAGATATAAATGTGTCAGACAATAAAATCTGCATAAAGACCCCAGTGCCAATATACATATAAAAAGTATACGATATGACATATTTTTTGTATTTATATTTGAAGAAACAACAGTCATAATTTCTGAAAGATAGTACAACATTAAGTAATGAAAGAGCCTGTCATAGAAAGAATAAGCAAAATGAAGCCGACTTAAGAATGTGGATTTTTCTTCACTTTCACTTTTCCTGAAACTGAAGCACTAACTTCTGAAACTTTAAGATTCCTCTAATAAAGTTTCTTTGTATACCACAAAACTTCCTGCTTTACTATTCTTTCTACTCTTGTCCCACTTTTCCCAGTGTAGAGGCCATTCTCTTTCTTTCCTGTTTTTCTTTCCCTGCTGGCATACCACTTATGAAATATAACAATGAAAGGCAGGAAAAGTTGAAATAACTTAGGGTTTTTTTTTTTTTTTTTTTTCCTTCTTGGCAGAATTCAACTGTGATTCAGCCTTGCTTTAAAAGCAAGCTGAAAAAAATGGTATCTATTCTTAGTATTGCTATCCACATTCATTTTTACTACTTAGTTTTTCTACAGTGATGGGAGTAACAGGGGAAAAAGAAAAATATAAACAAACCCAAACAATATTTATGGTTCTGAAGAGCAGCCGAAACATAGTAAAAATTATTTTTATCATCTAACAAAAATAAATAAAATTTCCTGACAGTGGAAGACAATAACATTGTAAAGTGCTGATAGGTAAACAGAGAAACTATTATACTTTCTCTAACAGTAAGATGGAGATCTGTTTGGCCTTCACAGTTGTCATGTAACAACTTGTGTTTGCTTTTCATTCAACATTCCTGAGTAAAACATGTCATACAGTGGTAATACCCACATTCTCTATATTACCAGAAAACATTTATTAACAGAAGTTTGACTGGTAAAAAAGTCCCTTGCTACACTATGATATGGCATAGATTTAATATAGTTGAAAAGCACAGAGGTGATGTTAATTCTTTTTCCTTCCCCTTCCCTTCCCTTCCCTTCCCTTCCCTTCCCTTCCCTTCCCTTCCCTTNCTTCCCTTCCCTTCCCTTCCCTTCCCTTTTTCCTTAGCTTTCCTTGCCTTTCCTTGCCTTTCCTTTCCTTGCCTTTCCCTTCCTTGCCTTGCCTTTCCTTTTTCCTTGCCTTGCCTTGCCTTTTGCCTTGCCATTTTTTTTAAAAAATTAACAGCAGCTGAGAGCCCAGAGGATATGCAGTGAATGAAATGAATGACAGTGAATACCAATAATATTTTTAAATTTCTACAATTCTGCATAAAATGATGGGAATGATGTGCTACTATATAACACTCATGTCTGATCTTTTATGACATTTCTTATATGTAGACTACCTGTCAGGGCATTTTCTCATGCAGGATCAAGATCTTAGTAGTGATATAACAATGTTTTCTGCCTAAGAGAATTTGGCAGTGTAAATGGGTAGGTGCACTTTAGGTCTTCTTTTATTCTGAAGAGCATCATACTTATGGTATACAAAGGAAAAGTTCACCAAGATTTGCCAAGAGAGAATAAAAGCATTTTAAGTAGTCACTTTCTTCCATGAACTTGTCTTTCACAATACTTTATTATGAATGCCAGAAAAGTCAACTCTGGGAATAATTCAGTATAAAAATTTCCTGTAAACTTTTGTAATTTTGAGTCTCTGAAATCAGAGTTCTGGATTCTTTTGTGTTCTGACTCTTTTAATCTTAACACCAAGGCTCATTTGTGTTTAGATCAGATCAAATCAGACATGAATGGTTGAAACAACACACTTTTCTTCACTATAAATTACCTGTTCAATCTGCTAGATTTGATAATATTTTCATCAAAAAAAAAAAAAAAATAACAGAAAAGAGTCATCTTACAATGGTTTCCTCTGCCTTTATCTTTTTTATTAAATTTGGTGCATATGAGGCTATTTTTTCTTTTGTTTGCTAGTGTAATTTCACTATAAAGAGTACTTGAGAGTCTTTACAGCAATAATTCACTACTTCAGGTGGTCTGCCCGTGCCTATTCTTAGCAAACAGCAGGGTAGAAAACAAGATATAGCCAGTTTTGAATCCCTTTTAATTAACTAGAGCTCTGCAACAACATTCATTATTTTGCAGAGAGTATCTAGACCTGATGTTCTCTTACAGTTGTTTTAATTGTTGCTTTAACTGTCCTGAGATACCACCTGTCTTAGGTACTTGTAACTCCCATTATTTTAGTAATCTTTTCTTCTCACAAACCCAATGAGATAGGGAGTATGCATGTATAAGTGCTTGTCTGTGGCTGTTTCCTTGCATTCCTAACACCCTCTAAGGGTTTATGCTTCCTATAGTAGCTTTGCTGGAGCTGAGTGAGGTTGCAGTTTCTGTGCCAGACATCTCAAGACAGTTGTGTACCTCTTATAGACCTTAGATAATCCTTCTCTTGCATCATTCACATCCATGAAAAGCTCAGCTGCTCTTCTAACATAAATGCAGATCTGTACCTGCCAGTGTTTTCAGTGGAAAGAACACAACTGACATGTCCTTGTTCTCTTCTAAAATATGAAGAGTAACATTGGGTTCAGAGCTTTGTATATCATCATTTTTGATGTTCTATGGTAAAAAGTGACATCTATGCAAACATGAAACATATTCTTTTTGCTCTCATTCCCAATTTCTTTAGTCTACCGGTTTAAGATTATCCCAGTGAAACAGCATAATGTTCCTAGCTGTTTTTTCTTATCAGTGTACCAGGTATCACTGACTCACTGACAATATCAGAGTTTTTACTCTGCTAGAATTCAAGACCATTAATGGGATGTCTAAATATTGATTTCAGTGAGAAAGGGTCAATATATCATCAACCCTACTTCCTCAAGAAACCTAAAAATAAAATAAACTCATGTTTAAAACTTGTGTTTAAAAACAAAGCAGGGCATAAAATTCTGTGAGAATAGAGGAGAGAAGGTACGTAAGACCTATATCAGACCCACCGGACATTTGAAAGAATGGAAGTGAATCCACTTCAGGTGCGTAGTTTACCCTATTTATAATAACTGCAGAGGTAAAACTTGAGTATTACACTTTTCTATACCTTCCTTAGAGCTCAAGTTTTTATTTGCTTGTAAGGCCAGCTGGTGGAGTCTACAGTTGAGAGCTAAAATAAATGTGGTTTGAATATTAGACTTTGAGTTCAGACTTGAGCTGGACAGAATACAGACATAACAACAATACTAAAGACAGATCTACAGAGGTATTTAGGAGCCTGTTTCTCATTGAAGTCAACTGAAAACTTGAAGCATAGATGAATGTGAATTTGAGTTAAAATGAGCCAAAGGGGCTTGCCACAGGTGGCATAAAAAAGCTCTGATGAAGCAGCAAGACAAACCTTGGTGTCATTTCACTGGCTGGGATGAAGTTGCTGTGATAATAGGTAATAGAAAGAAAATTAATAAAAAGCAAGATAATATGTTCTTTGCCATGTAAAAGGAAGCTGCTTTGTAGCATTTCTGAAGATTTTTGTTGACTTCTGTGGACTGTGAATTGAAGTCCCAGTGTTTCAGGGGAGAATTAAAGCCAATTAACTCTAATGCCTACTGAATTCTCCATATATTGAAAGATGCTCTTCTAATGTCTCCTTTTATTTATATATACAGNGATTAAAAGACTGATAAAGTAACGTTGAACTCTAATAATCTACTTGCTACATTAACCTAAATCATAGGTTATAAATAAATGTCATGTGACTTCTTAGGTCGTGATTCTAATAGCCATCTGCAGTCAATTAGGGTCAAATTTTTTAAAAATATATTTTTTTCTGTCCTTCCTTTCCTAACTAGGACATAACTAGTGATGTGGATTTCAGAAAACACTAGGGATCATCTTTTGAATATTGCTTCCCTTGAAGCTGACTCTTCTTAAGCAGCTGGAAAACAGACACTTATCACTGCTAACCCCTTTTGGAAATCCCAGTCTGAATGACTCTAACTTCCATTCATTTCATAGATATTAAGAGCCTTCTACATTCAATCACTGGATGTCTGATTTCAACTCAGTAGTCTACAGTTTTCTTTTTTTTTGTATTTGTTTTCGTTTTATGCCATTTGTTTTGCTTAATTAATTCATTTAATTCATTTTGCATGTTAACATAATTCAACAAAGGTGGTAAATTATGATTTAGAAGTCTTTAATTGTTCAGAGTCATCACTTCAATAGAAAAAGGAAAAATAATGTAATGAGAAAAAATAATACATTACTTGTAAGAGGGTAATTTAATTTTCTTTTCTGGAATGACTGACTGCAATTCCTCTTTTTAAATAAGGAAAACTCACTAACTCTTACTAATGCTTTCTTGTAGATTATATCTTGAAATTTAATATTGTAATATGTAATCCCTACAGATGTGGATGTACATCAGCTAATATTTTAAGGTAATGCCCATTAAAATCAATGTCAATTAACTACAATTCATTGTTTGAATATCGATCAAACATATTTAATTTACCATTAGTGTTAACAGAATGATGCATTAGTCAATTAAGACAGCATTGACTTAGAATCTTAATTAGATATTTAATTCTTTAGCCAGATTTGAAACATTCTTAACCAATAGTTTCATTCCTTTCCCTTTGTCTAGAAGATCCGTTTTTATTTCAAGAAAAGATAGTTACTTACACTCAGCATGAGCTGACAAAAGACAATTCATAGTGATTTTTCTCCATGTTTCCATTTATCTCCTTGATTTTAGTCTTTCCATCAAAATTTTTACTAAACCTTGCATACGTTTATTTCTAAGGCTGAATAAGCCCACTGCAATGAGTTGTGGCCTAACTGCAGATGTCTTTTCCAAAGCACTCCAGAAATCATTCCTAAGATAGCCAGTCACTGCCTGCTGCAAGAGAAAGAAGTAGACTTTGAAGTAGTCTTACAGTCACCAAGTATTTGCGAAAAGGCTATCGGACAGTTTGCAAAATGAGCTTAAACCCTTCTCTGTGCCTTGGTTCCTAACCTAGCTTCTTGTTCATTTAGCCTGCGGCCTTATTTCCTAACTCCCTATTATCCCTTACTACCTTTGCTCAAACAGCCATGACTGTTTACCCTTCACATCCATGTTCTGGCCAAGACTACTCTATTCTGTATTTGTGTTTACCTAAGAATGTTGGAATTTAATCCAGACAGTTGAACACTAATTTTGCCACTGACTGCTGTAATGTTTTCCTTCCAAGACAGGTGGGAAAGGACAGCAGACTCCAGCTTTGTAGTGTTTAGATAGGAATGAAAAAGAGAGAGAGAAAGAAACAAAGAGAAGAGAGATCATCAGAAGTCGAACTCTAAATACATAACGTTCTATTATATAATATGAAACAGAGAAGGATAAGAAAATATCCTGTTTTAACTGTGTTGTGGGCAGCACAGTGCTGCTCACTCACTTCCTTTTGCTCACCCACAGTGTGATAGAGGAAAAAAGTGAAAGCAAGAAAGCTTGTGGGTTAAAATAAAAATTATTTAATAAGCAAAGGAGAAGTGCGAGAAGAAACAAAGAAAACAAAACAAAACAAGTGATGCAAAGGTGATCACTTAGCACATCCCAGTTAGTTTTGTAAATATATGGATCTTATGAATCTGATTTAAATAGTCTGGGATAAAATTAGCGTATTTACTGCTAATTAACTTTTTGTTTCACTGTGTGCGTAAATAGCAGAGTACCACTGATTTAAGTGGTATTTCACCCTTTCTACCATCTGGGTAATTGTCTTTTCATTAAATCCATGAATTTCTAATTCCTAAATTACCTCCTTTCTTGGCATCAATCTGTTCGATTTCTTAAGGACAGCTTCCTAAATAGTTATGATTTGTATTTCTTTTTCTGCTTTAGAACTAAAACAAAAGAAATGAAAGTCTATGTTGCACAGGACTATCACAAACTACACAATAACTTCCTCTTTCAGTACTTCCAGTACTTTCAGCTTTAGTTTCCCTCTCCCAAGGCTTCTTTGTCTTCAGGCACTATAATTAAGAACAGTTTATTTAACATAAGATTTTCTTATCTGTATGGCATTAACACCAAGGCATCTTGATCAGTGACAATATCTCTCACATGAAAAAAAAAGTACATAACAGTATGGAAAAATTGTACCTAGTTATGGCTAAATTAATAAAAATAATCTGACTCATTATTTACCTCTGAAAACATTGCGAAGGTAAAAAAAATCTGGTGCTCTCAGACGTAAAAACAAATAAAGGACTGTATTAACACATGTAGTTGATCAGAGAATAGCTGGATATCAAAATCCCACATTAAATTCTCAAAGCTCTTTTAAAATAGGAGAAAAGTCTGAAAAGCTCTGATCCGAACACAGACCTCTGACCTGGACACTTTCCAACTGGTAACAGCTGCTGCCTAAAGAGTGATGACAATCACAGAAAATCTGTTCCAATTATCTCCCTGGAAACACTAACACCTCCTGTGCAAGAGGATTCTGAAGTTATAGTTCTTAGAGAAATAAAACCTAAAACTATCACTGACTAAAACTACATTAGAAAACAAGGAAGAAATATTTAGGGAAAGGTTGGAAACCAGATAACTTAAAAAACTATGTAAGATCTAAACCAAAATATTTTTAGTTGAAAAAAAAAAGCTAAACAAAACCTTATTTCAATAATATTGAAATATTCAGAATAACAAATTATTTAATAATACTAAAGAGAAATGTAAGAAAGTTCAAACAGTCAAGAGAAGACTTCCATAGTTTGCAAATGCAAAAGGGTGTATTCAGTGCTTAAGAACATCTGGATAACCTGGTGAACAGTAATAAAATTTCTTTGTAGATCAAACATAATTTCTACATGAAGACTGTGATAAAATTGGTGATTTTGTAGTGGACAAAGTCATATATTAAAAAGCAGTAATATGATACCTGTAGCTCTGCAATTGGATTTGCATGACTAAGATCATAGACAAAGGAGTCAGAAGTGGGAGCACCACGCTCCAGAGGATGAACACAAGCTCTGAGACAGGTGCTGGCACACCAGGACACTTGGTTGTAGGGTTCATTAACTACATGTGAGCATGTCAGTTGTGGGGCTGAGGAGCCAGGGAGAGCCAATGCCACCATGCTATAGATGTGCAGGGTGTCATTACTGCTTGTAGATTTGGAAGGTAGTGGGAGCACTATGATATCTTTAGAGATGGTGCCTTGAGTACAGTAACAGCTGTGACAAATGACTAATCCTTGTGATTCTGTGTTGTGACTGAACATATCAGAAGAAGAAATCTAGGCATCCAACTAAGTCAGAAGACTAGGTTTCATGCTTAGAAAACAATCCCTGTAATATACACCAGTCCCGAAGGGAAGGCTGGGAGAGAAGGAAGAAAAGACTCCAAATGTCAGACCCTAAGGCTGAATTTAGAGCCCTTTATAGAAAGTAGCACCAGTTGCTACAGATCCCTTAGAGAGTCTGATCAAGGTTTTTAAAAACACCTCAATGATTTAAGAGTTATTTTGAACATCTGTGTTACAGTGTTCCTAGAGCCTTATGAGCTTTGATGATTCTGATCCAAAGATGAAACTTCATTAATCTATGTGTAGTGGCTATCTATGAGATTCTTCAGTTGATTATTCACATTTTCACAGCACAAAACAATAATGCTTCTATGCAAGTACTTTTGATTAGGTGTGTAATGTGTATTTTACATGGTTGTTATAATTGTACTCAGGAGTTTTTGAATGTGACTTTTAAACATTAAATAGGTTTTCCTTGTATAACTGAAATCAGTATATTTTGTTTCATACATGAAATACTTCAAATTCGTCCACAATATAAATTAATCTGTATAATTTCGTTGGTTGGGTTAATTTGATGTGGAGAGATNAAAAAAAAATTGGCATCCTTTCAGTTTACATACGAAATGTTTTTGTAAACCTGCCTCTGTTTATTATTCT
>VXAL01017122.1:75932-108594 GCA_013399475.1 Chauna torquata | reverse complement strand
AAAAAAAAAAAAAAAGCTGAAGTAGGAGCTGAAAGAAAAGAAGAATTTACATTGTTTGATATATATTCAAAAATGAAGTTCAGCTCTAATTATTTGGTGAATATTACAATAGATAGTGAGAAATAGGGTTTTTAAGCAATTTNTTTGTTTTTTGTTTTTTTTTGCCTGGAGAAGAAATTTGGTAAGTCAGTCATCTTCTGCAATTACTCTCAAGAGCCTCTCTTTGTCCTGTTAGTAGGTGGAATGAAGAAGGAGAAGATAAATGTTTGTGAACTAAATATATTTTTGACTAAAAAGGCAATTGCTTTTTATAGGTGTCTTTTTCTCCGGAAAAATAAAGTTTCTGAATATTTTTATGACTTTCTTAGTTTAAAAAAAAAAAATTCTCCTTGGTCAGCCTTTTTGATTCAGATATGTAAGTCGATTATATTTTTAGGACCCTGATTACAGCTGAGTCTACATGAATCTGTAGTCTTTACAAACACTTTCTTACTTCAATGGACTCATTTAAATAACCCTGATTAAATAACCCTGATTGGAAATATGGCAATTACATTTCAATATGATTCTCTACAACTACCTGAAAGGAAGTTGTGGCCAGGTGGGGGTCGGTCTCTTCTCCCTGGCATCTAACAGTAGGACAAGAGGACACAGTCTTAAGCTGCGCCAGGGGCGGTTTAGGTCGGACATTAGGAAGGAGTTCTTCATGGAAAGAGTGATTAGGCATTGGAATGGGCTGCCCAGGGAGGTGGTTGAGTCACCATCCCAGGAGGTGTTTAAGAAAAGACTGGATGTGGCACTTAGTTCCATGGTCTAGTTGAAAGGGTGATGTTAGGTCACAGGTTGGACTCAATGGTCTCAGAGGCCTTTTCCAACCTAGTTGATTCTGTGATTCTGTGAAGGGACTGGAAATGAAAACCATTGCTGTCAAGTACTGTCTTGCCAGTGTTGTCAAACTGCTAAGACATTATTTCTAGAAAAGATGTTGGGACAAATGATAACATGGAAAATGAACTTTTCCTAAACTACAGATGTTTGTTAAAGTGGAGACACAGAAGAAAATTGCTTGCATAATTTTGGAAGAGCTGTATCATGTTCTGAATGTCGAGAAGCTGTAGTTTATATTTGTTTATGTGGAAGCAAATGGACTGCAGAAAAGGGACATGAGAAAGAAAAAGATGACTGCTGGAAGTACCATTTAAGGCAGTGAGTCCCTGTGTGAAAACTGGGATCTCAGTTGCAGGGTCAGGTCACATCTTCCTAAATTTCTACTGTGTCCTAAATGTGCAGTCACTGGTTATTGCTTCCAAAAACATTTAATTAATTCCCATATCTGGTGTACAATAGGCTTCAGAAAAAAGCAAAGTAAAGAGAAAAATCTAACTAATTTTTTTTCTGATGAACGAATATAAAATGATGGTCAATTCCTGTGATTTCAGTCATTCCCACTGATTTCAGTCATAAGTAATTTAGAAGCGGACTTAAGCAGCTCAATTAGCCTCATTTGTAACTTGGGGTATCTTAAAGCAATTCTACAATTTTTCTTCTACATTTCTAAGTTCCAGAGAGTTTCTTACAAAACTGAATTATCACCAAACTTTTCAAAGGCAATTTTGTCACAGTGAAAATGCTAAGTTTAGGTTATACATTTTTTTTATTTTGTCCATCTTGTGCATGGATTACTATTTCAGAGGAACAGCTGTATCTTCCATGTGAGTAGACCATCTTTCCCAAACTGGTCTTAAACTGTAGAGAATACCACGAAGTTGCTCGGACCCTGCTTTTTCTGTCTCCGGTTATATTTGTAAATCTTTGTTGGGGATATGTTTTTAAAATAAATCCCCAAAGAAATAGTTAAATTCATTCACTATGCTTTTTATAGAAATGTTTTTAATTATCAGTGGAATGATGGATAGTATCTAGAAGGTAATGGAGTCCTTCTCTTGTGACTAGAGAATTTCTTCTCATCACATTATTTTCTTCTGCCTTCTCTCTCACGGCTAATGATTTTAATGAAATGCCTGTAGTAGGTTCCTTTTTATCATGATAATCCTTTATTGTTAAAATGAATTCTACAATTTTGTGCGAACAAAAGAAAAGAGGAATAGCAGCTGTCAATAATCTGCAAGTGCCTGAACAAGCTTTTATAATTTAAGAATTATATCTATCTGTATATATTGTATAAATACATGCTTTAGTGCTTGTTACACAAAAAATATAAGCCTTCAAAGATGTAATTAGCTGACAGGCATGAGGCATTTTAGAATACACTTCCAGAATAGCTGTGGCACTAATTCTTACTGAAGTAATATTAATGTAAATCAGAATTCATTCCTGTAGCATCTGGTAAATTATAGTACCATGATAGAACCATAATTGAAATCAGAATCTGACAAATTAAAGAAGTACAGCCACTCCAAAAGTATTTGCAAAGGCTATAGAAGCCAGAATTAAACTCATATAAACAAAAGAATTCAGATATGAGTCAAAATTCTATTCCTAAATCACCTCACTGTACCTTGCTATTGCTGTGTGTTTTGTTGTGTAGACTATTGAAAGACTCAGACAAAACAATAGAAGACATAAATTAAAGAGGAAGTGCTGCTCTAGATTACTCTTTTTTTTTTTTTTTTGTAAATGTAAAGAGAGACATTTAAGCTTCTGTTTATGTTAAAATTTAGAAAAAGTAAACTCTTTAATGTACAAGTAGATGAACATTCAACAAATTGGTAAAGTCAGATTCATATATGTAGGACTGATTTTTACATTTTAATGCCATTTCTAGTATTTCTAAACTCTCTGTAGTGTTGTATGATAGATCACAAAATCCAGGCCATATCCTGAAGAGGGTAATTGTATAGGCCTATCAGTCTCTCTGTATGTGTCCTGTACCTTGCCTAGTGAAGCCAATGGACAAAGTACAATTTTAGTCTAGTACTCTATGTTATTTTTGCATACAGTCTCACAGCATTAATAACAGAATTTAAAATTTTAGGATTATCTATTTACTCTTTTCCAGGCTTTATATTCATGTAGGTCCTCTAATTAAATAAGTGTGTAACTGCATTCAGAATCAAAATGTTTTCAAATGAGTTTGCTCATATATATAAATGAAATAAGCATATAATTGCTTTTAGAATCAAGCTGTTTGCAAGTGCAAATTACAGCATGTTATCATATGTTTGAGCATGTTCTTAATGGCTCTTATAAATGTACGGAGAAGTTATTTCAACTTGTGGCAGGTACATTTACTAAGATCATTATTTGAACAGAATTGAGAAAAAACTTTTGCTATTATATCCAAACTGACATGAGAAAAATGTATTAATATTTATTTTTATATCTTCACATTAAAGAATATAGCTCTATTGAAGTAATTGAGTCACTGATTTCAGTTTAGCTATTTTGATTTACACCAGCCGAAGGTTTGCAGAAAATGGTATAGTTCACCACTGGATAAACAAAACATAGGAAGAAATATTCAACACAAATCATTTAGAGAATGAGACCTGCTGTTCTTTGAGTACTGAAATATGTGATCTAATCATGACAATATGTGTCTGTTGTTCTCCTCAGAAAAGATTTCTTCTTCCCCCAGGAAATAAAAATACTTCATGCTTCTTCAGTGTTAGGCAATTCTTATAAATTTCTTAAAACACACTTTTCAGAGTTTCTGATATAATGCTCCAGTTTTCTTTCCTTTAATTGTAATAGCTGGGAAACCCAATTGTTTCATTGATTTACGTGGAAGCAGGCAGGTCAACCAGGAGAAGTCTGGAGTTGCTGTCCAGTCTCTTGCAGGCACAGGGTTAGAAAAGCTGAGGCTGACCTGGCGTTGAACCTGTCGAGGGATGTGCACGTCAACAGCGAAGGATTCTACAAGTACATAAAAGGCAAAAAGTTGACTAGGAAAAACATGGGCCCTCTGCTGAATGGGACAGAGTAACTGTGACAAAAGAGATGGAAAGTTGGAAATACTCAGTGCTTTCTTTGCCTCAGTCTTTATCAGGAAAACTGGCTTTCAGGAATGCCAGACTCCTGAGACCAGATGGAAAGTCTGGAGCAAGGAAGACTTACCCTGGTGGAGGATGAACAGTTAAGAGAACACAAACAAGCTAGATGTACATAAGTTGACGCAGTCTGTTGGGTTGCACCCATAAAGGCTGAGGGAGCTGGCTGATGTCATTGCAAGACTACTCTAGATTATCTTTGAACAGTCATGATGATTGGGAGGGGCTTGTGGACATTGGAAGAGAGTAAATATCACTCCTATCTTCAAAAAGGCCAAGAAGGAAGATCAAGGGAGCTACAAGCCAGTCAGTCTCACCTCAGTCCCTGGGAAGGTGAAGGAAAAAATTCTCCTGGAAAGCATTTCCAAGCATATGAAGGACAAGAAGCTGACTGGTAACAGTTAGCATGGATTTACCAAAGAGAAATTGTCTGACCAACTTGAAAACCTTCTGCAATGATGTGACTAGCTTGGTGGTCGAGGGGACAGCAGTAGGTACATTTGACATCTTCTCCCATAATATCTTCGTAGATAGTCTGACAAAGTATGGGTTAGATAAGTGGACAATGAGGTGGATTAAAAACTGGCTGAACAACCAGTTCTGGCAGGTCATGATCAATGGCGCGAGGGCCAGTTGGAAGCCAGTGGCGTACCCCAGGTGCCAACTATCTTAATGAATTAATTAATATTATCTTCATTAAAGACCTGGACACTGGGGCAGAGTGCATTGGCAGGTTTGCAGCTGACACAAAACTGGGAGAAGAAGCTGATACACTGGACAGTGTGCTGCCACCCAAAGAGAGCTTAGCAGGCTGAAAAAATGGGCTGAGAGGAATCTGATGATGTTCAACAAGCGGAAACGCAAAGTCCTTCCCCTGGTGAGAAATGAACCAGTATGTGTTAGGGGTTGATGGGCTGGAAAACAATTTTGCAGATAAGGATCTTTGTGGACAGCTAGATGACCATAAATCAGCAATTCACCCTCATGGTCAAAAAAGGCCAACAGTATCCTGCGCTGCATTAGAAGGAATGCTGCCAGCAGGTTGATGGATGTGATCCTTTTTTTCTGCTCAGTACTGGTGAGGCCACATCTGGAGATCTGGGTCCAGTTCTGGGTTCCCCCATACAAGAAAGGTTTGAATTTACTGGAGGGAGTCCAACACAGGGCCACAAAAATCATTAAGGGACTGGATATCTTTAATGTGAGGAGAAGCTGAGAGAGCTTGGACTGTTTGAACTTGAGCAGAGGAGGCTTGGGGAGAGGGGTGAGGAATCTCATAAATTTATATAAATATCTGATGGAAGAGTATGCAAAAGGGAACCAGACTCTTCTCAGCACTGCCCAGCGGTAGGACAAAAGGCAATGGGCACAATCTGAAACACAGAAAATTCCATCTGAACACAAGAAAACAATATTTGACTGTGAGGGTGGTCAAACATTGGAACAGGTTGCCCTAAAAAGGCTGTGGACTCTTGAGCCTAGGAGATATTAAAAGCCTGACTGGATATGGTCCTGGAAAACTTGCTCTAGGTGTCCCTGCTTGAGCAGGGATGTTGGACTAGATCTCAAGTTGTCCCTTCCAACCCAATGATCATCTTTCTTTAGTACCACCATTGTGGTAAAAATAAAGTTGTTGTACCAACTACTCTAACACATTGATATAGCTTAGAGAAATGTTTGTACGATAACAGATACTTTGAAATGAGGAGACCCAGGCTGCAGTACAGAACAGTTGGAAGAAGACTGTATTCCCAAATTTTGTTGATAGGTAGTGAATAAATATTTAACCAACAATATCCCAATCCAGACTCCAAGAAGGTTTACTTCATTATTTCTTCAACAAATAAATATGAAATCAAAGACAAAATATGAATCATTATTGTGGCATCTTCTTTTTAAACAGATAGATTAATTTATTAGCTTTTTTACAGAAAGAGGGTAGTGGATGAGAAACTTGGATTTTTTAAAGACAAGAGAGTAATAATTATTTGAACTAGAATAGCCACATTGAACTAGATTTGAGGCTTGATTAGTCCATTATCAGTTTCTTGTGAAGAGGTAGCAGTTTCTTCTTCTAATTTTTATTATTTAAAAGATATTTTAAAACCTGGAGCAAAAGATTGTATATATTTCCAATAACTGCTCTAATTTTCTTATATTCTTATTATCTACATAACAATCATTTTTAAGTCTGGCTAAATTCCTGAATTCACTTGTGTTTCTGGGTCTAATTTGACCTGAATCCTACAAACCGAATGGCAAGAATACTGATGAATTTAATACAGTCAAAAAGTTCTTTGTTCTTGCATCATGAAATGGGCAATAGGCAAAGGAAAACAACAATTTCGTGACTTCTGCCAGAGTAAAACCTCCAGGTGTTGACTGGTAACACAGAGATACCTACTTATACCATGTGGCAGCTGAAATCTATTCAATAACAAATTGGTATGAATTGCCATGCCATCTACCTGGAAAATCAGAACTATCAAATGATTCTTCAGGGACAAAAAATGAGGCACACAGGACAGTCTCAAGTATAAACTTATTTTTTTATTATTGCTGAAGTTCTTCAACTGATGGTAGGAATATTTTTTCTGTAATGTCTATGATAGACAGTGTCAAATAGAACATATATTACAAAATGTTGTTTTATCTGAATTCTTTGTGACTTCTTATAAATAAACAGACTTGCTAACATGATCAGCAGGATGTCACTGTGAGACAATAGAAGAACCTGCCTGTTAGGCATACTGATTAAAGTAAATACATGAACTTGTTAAAAAAGTGAAATATATATATCTGGTTTTAAACATTTATACTTCATTTTTCCTCAGGCGGTTCATTTGTTTAATGAAAGCTCTTTGGTTCTCTTAGTAATTTTGCTCTTACTAAGTCTATTTTAGCAGAAGTCTCTGGGCTGCTAGGCCCAGTACTTCCATTGACAAAAGCTTGACTGCTTATTCATAAACTCATGATTTAGATACTATGCTGGTGGTGTACAAAGGATTCCAAGTGAGTATCTACCTTTATTTCCTCAGACTGCAAATTAAGGTCTTTCTCATAACATTCCAATAAAACGTATACTTTTTCCTTACCTGAAAACTTTTCCATGTATTTTTGAGTATCATACAAAAAGTGTTTACATTTGGAATATCTACAGAGAACAAGAAGGTTGTTTCCTCTTCCCATGACATTTCTCTCAGCATTCCATTGACAGTTGAACCACACAGTATTGTATTTTGAATCTTCACAACATGTATAAAAGAATATGTAGTTCTACTTTTACTTTTTATTTTTTTTTTTTCCTTTCATTTTGTCAGGCAGGATTAAAAAGTGGATTTCCATACAATTTCTTACCTTTGCTTCTTGTGATAATTTTGTTTTGAGCTCATATATGCATAGAAAGGAACTGTGTAATAAAACTGAGCAGTATAATCATGGCAATGCAACCTCAAAGACTGCAAGAGAGAAATAATACATTTTTTTTTTTCAAATGTGTGTACATACCATTTTTACATTTGTGCTTATATTCCTAGTTATTTTGAATGTCAGAGAAGACAAGTACCTTTAACAAGATGTATACATACTAAGCTTCAATAGCAGATGCACTGGGAGATAATTACATAGGAATCAAAGATGCAAAGATGAGATTGCAAGAATTTACAATATTTCATTGCATATATTTCCATTATTCTATCATCTATAGCTAAAAGCAAATAGATCATGACAGAGATGTACAGCTAGAATGGTTTTACTGTTACTAGAAGCACAGTCAATAAATGTTTGTCTTTCTTTTTTTTTCTTTTCTTTCTTTCTTCATTTTTTTAAAGAATATAGTACCCATAAAAGTTTTTGGATTGACAGCCCTGAAGATTGAAATTCTCAATTTATCTACAGAACAACTACCACGCAGCTGAGGCAATAATCCTTCCATACACCTCAGCCCTGACCAGGAGTGACCAGGCAGAGGCTGGGGCTTCATTTCCATTCAATCCTTGGCCTCTGTACTGACTCTGCCAATGAGGACAGTGATTAGTGCCAGCTAAGGGGTGGCTTTTGTGAAGGAGATGCCTGCCTGCTACAATCAGTATTGACACCAGACAGAAAATAAATCACATTTCTAGACCTCCAAAGAGACAGAGCAATAGTAAGAACTACAGGCAGCATAAACATAACAATAAATTTCTTTTTTGCACCTACTACTTGAAGGCTTACAAGCTTGCTAGTTGTCTGTGCAAAGAAAACAAACAGAGCTAAATGCACATTGCGATAAATTGATGCTAAACTGTGCCCTTTCTCTGTGCTTAATCCAAAATCCTCTGAGAAATTTCATCCATTCTAATTCATGTTCAGGAATCACCTCTATAGCACAGAAACAAGGGAGAGCAAAAAGAAGCTTGGTTCCTTGGTGTCTTCTTTACAAAAACAAACAAGCAAACAAAACTAACTACAATTCTTGTATTCAGCTTATGTGAAAATATTGTGATTATCTTTTTAACTCACCCAAGGAGTTTGATATGACATGGGTAAAAGGACAACAATTTCTCTCTATTNTTTTTCTGTAATGTCTATGATAGACAGTGTCAAATAGAACATATATTACAAAATGTTGTTTTATCTGAATTCTTTGTGACTTCTTATAAATAAACAGACTTGCTAACATGATCAGCAGGATGTCACTGTGAGACAATAGAAGAACCTGCCTGTTAGGCATACTGATTAAAGTAAATACATGAACTTGTTAAAAAAGTGAAATATATATATCTGGTTTTAAACATTTATACTTCATTTTTCCTCAGGCGGTTCATTTGTTTAATGAAAGCTCTTTGGTTCTCTTAGTAATTTTGCTCTTACTAAGTCTATTTTAGCAGAAGTCTCTGGGCTGCTAGGCCCAGTACTTCCATTGACAAAAGCTTGACTGCTTATTCATAAACTCATGATTTAGATACTATGCTGGTGGTGTACAAAGGATTCCAAGTGAGTATCTACCTTTATTTCCTCAGACTGCAAATTAAGGTCTTTCTCATAACATTCCAATAAAACGTATACTTCTTCCTTACCTGAAAACTTTTCCATGTATTTTTGAGTATCATACAAAAAGTGTTTACATTTGGAATATCTACAGAGAACAAGAAGGTTGTTTCCTCTTCCCATGACATTTCTCTCAGCATTCCATTGACAGTTGAACCACACAGTATTGTATTTTGAATCTTCACAACATGTATAAAAGAATATGTAGTTCTACTTTTACTTTTTATTTTTTTTTTTTCCTTTCATTTTGTCAGGCAGGATTAAAAAGTGGATTTCCATACAATTTCTTACCTTTGCTTCTTGTGATAATTTTGTTTTGAGCTCATATATGCATAGAAAGGAACTGTGTAATAAAACTGAGCAGTATAATCATGGCAATGCAACCTCAAAGACTGCAAGAGAGAAATAATACATTTTTTTTTTTCAAATGTGTGTACATACCATTTTTACATTTGTGCTTATATTCCTAGTTATTTTGAATGTCAGAGAAGACAAGTACCTTTAACAAGATGTATACATACTAAGCTTCAATAGCAGATGCACTGGGAGATAATTACATAGGAATCAAAGATGCAAAGATGAGATTGCAAGAATTTACAATATTTCATTGCATATATTTCCATTATTCTATCATCTATAGCTAAAAGCAAATAGATCATGACAGAGATGTACAGCTAGAATGGTTTTACTGTTACTAGAAGCACAGTCAATAAATGTTTGTCTTTCTTTTTTTTTCTTTTCTTTCTTTCTTCATTTTTTTAAAGAATATAGTACCCATAAAAGTTTTTGGATTGACAGCCCTGAAGATTGAAATTCTCAATTTATCTACAGAACAACTACCACGCAGCTGAGGCAATAATCCTTCCATACACCTCAGCCCTGACCAGGAGTGACCAGGCAGAGGCTGGGGCTTCATTTCCATTCAATCCTTGGCCTCTGTACTGACTCTGCCAATGAGGACAGTGATTAGTGCCAGCTAAGGGGTGGCTTTTGTGAAGGAGATGCCTGCCTGCTACAATCAGTATTGACACCAGACAGAAAATAAATCACATTTCTAGACCTCCAAAGAGACAGAGCAATAGTAAGAACTACAGGCAGCATAAACATAACAATAAATTTCTTTTTTGCACCTACTACTTGAAGGCTTACAAGCTTGCTAGTTGTCTGTGCAAAGAAAACAAACAGAGCTAAATGCACATTGCGATAAATTGATGCTAAACTGTGCCCTTTCTCTGTGCTTAATCCAAAATCCTCTGAGAAATTTCATCCATTCTAATTCATGTTCAGGAATCACCTCTATAGCACAGAAACAAGGGAGAGCAAAAAGAAGCTTGGTTCCTTGGTGTCTTCTTTACAAAAACAAACAAGCAAACAAAACTAACTACAATTCTTGTATTCAGCTTATGTGAAAATATTGTGATTATCTTTTTAACTCACCCAAGGAGTTTGATATGACATGGGTAAAAGGACAACAATTTCTCTCTATTTCTCTTTAGAAAGAGGACTACTTAACATAGGTAACTTATGGGCTGCTCTTCACCAGCACTCAGCTGTGCTCACCTGGCATCTTTGATGGTCAATGTACTGCTTCCTTCTCTGTTGCCTCAGTGCTGGTATGTTAGTAGGATCAGTCCAGAAAATTTAAAGAGTGAATATTCTATCTAGTTTCTGAGGTAATATGCCAAAATGTGAAGGACGGAAAAGAAAGGCAAAATAATTTCAGTAATGATAATAATAATAATGGTAATAATAAAAGAATATACAAAGAAAGTGACGCACAACGCGATTGCTCACTACCCACTGATTGATGCCCTTCCCATCCCTGAGCAGCAGTTCCCCACCCCCTACCCTGGCCAGCCACCCCAGTTTTATTGTCCTGTGTGATGTCACACGGTGTGGAATATCCCTTTGGTCAGTCTGGGTCAGCTGTCCTGGCTGTGTCCCCTCCCAGCTCCTTGTGCACCCCCAGCCTCCTTGCTGGCTTGGCAGCACAAGAAGCTGAAAAGTCTTTGACTTAGTGTAAGCACTGCTCTGCAACAACTAAAACATCACTGTGTTACCAGCACCATTTTCTTCCTAAATCCAGAACATGGCACATACCAGCCACTACGAAGAAAGTTAACTCTATCACAGCTGAAACCAAGACAGAAACTTTCAAGGGTTCAACCAGCAGAACTATATTGGACAGATGGAATGCAGCCTCTAATACTTCCAAGAAAACTGTGGTTACATTCAGATTTATTTGAGGGGTGTTTATATATGTATTATATGTTATCCATATTATTCATTGCAATTCATTCAGTAAGATCTTCTTTAACAGAAGAAAGAGAAAAGAGAAGTCTGATAAATTAGACTGGATATTTTACAGAAAAAAAAAAAAATTAGATCCCTTTCATTTTAATTGAAACAATCATACATCAGGTCAGACCAAATGTACGTGTAGCCCAGTAATCTGTATCTAACAGTGGACAGGAACACATGCCCAGAGAAGGGATAAATCATGCACTGAAAACAAATAGGCAACTCCAATACTTCCAGAGCTAGATACAGTGCTTTTGTATTTTATCTAGGCTTGTGTATTTTTCTCTTCCATATATTTGCCCTCTTGCGTTTTGAACCTAAGTAAACTATGAAACCTGTTTGTTTAAAAAGAAACCTCTAACTCATGTTATAGGAGAGAGTGAACAATCATTACTTATTTACCTTCTCCATGCCTACGATTTTATAGACCTCTATCATATTCCTCTCAGAATCTCTTTTCTGTAAAGAAAAATCCTCATTTTTTTCCACAGTTTTTTATTCTGTGGAAGATCTTCATGTTGTTTATTTCTGTACTTTTCAAAGCCATGCTATATCCTTTTCGAGGGAGACAAAACATCTCTGTATAGTCACTCCTGTTGCAACCAGCACTACACACAGCATTGAAGGACTGGCTGCTCTGTCAATTTATACAGAGAAATAAAGTTGTTTTCAGATTTGGTCTCTCTTCCTTTCCTAAAAATTCCTACCACTCCTTGCTTCTTGCATTGCTGCAGAGCACTGACCTAACATTTTCACACAACTGTCAGTTTTAACCTTATCATTGAGTAGGAAAAGTCAGCTTATAGCCATTCATGTTTTATGTAAAATTAGGATTTTTTCTCCCTGAGTGCATCATTCTATATTTATATACACTGAAAAGCAATTGTCATTTTACCACTCAGTCAGTCACATTGCATTAGATGGTTGGCAAAATGATTTATTGCTTTTTTGTTGATGGAAAAATTGTAGCTCATCTTTTGTAGTTTACATAAAAGATAAAAACAATCAACCAACCAACCACCACCACCACCAACAACAAAAACTCTGTTGTGAAAAGCATGATATTATCCAAGCAAGGAAGGGAGAAGGTAGTGGGGGTGGCTATTCACTCCCTGGGTGTTTTTGAATACTGTATGTGCAGTTTTAGTCTGACTGTATTCATGCAATCCCAAAGAATGAGTAAAGTCTGCTGTCATGAGAAAGCCATAGAGCTTAATTAAAATAACTTGCAGTTTAATTAAAATAACCATATACCACTGTGATTACCTTAGCGAGGGAAGCTGTCCTTTTTGCTTACTCAAAGGAGAGCAAAGCTGTCACGTCATGTTGCAAAAACACCCTAGATACTACCAGGATGGATATATGCTTGCTGACAAGTTGGTGCACACATGCACCCTGCCTCTGTACTCAAACACAAAAATAAAACCTTGTGATGTTATTCTAGGGAGCAAGTGGGTAGATATTTCATGAGGTTACACAGCCAGAGCTAGAACTGAAATAAGAGCTGACCCAGACAGAGAAGAAAGGAGATAGTACGTCAGTAGAGGAAAATCTTTTCCTAACATAACATCCCCAAATATACATATTCTTCTGACTTCTCTCCTTTCAGCTTCATGACTTCTGCAGATTTAAGGAAATAAATGGTATATGAAAAAAATCAGACCACTTGCTCTCACTTAGCAGCATGCAGTTATGGATCTATGTAACCAATCAGTGGAGCATTCTGCCTCTCACAAAAGCTTGAACCCCCCAGCAAAATTAGAGCTCCTTTAAATGTGGTTATTAATAGCAACACTAACTGAAATCACTTATAGCTGAGGCAAGCTAGCTGAGCAAGTTCGCAGCTCAGAAAATGACAGCCATTCAGTGCCTACGATTGCCTTAGGAAGCACGCTGACAGAGTCCAAGGAAATGTTCATTAACTCAGACATATGTTCATTAGGTCAGTTCAGTCTCACCAGACAATCTTGATTACTCTTTGCCCCATAGCAGACTTACAAAACTAGGGAGGGAAAGGGATACACCAGATGTAGGGCAAGATTCTCTGGACCATTAAATCTGCGGTAAAATATGTCAAAACAGGCACTTCAGTTACCAGGGGAGCCTGCTGATGGTGAGAAATGTTTCAGTTTCACAAGGTAGTGTCAGGTTTACCAAGGAGTTTATCCTGTATGTTATGTTGCTCACCGTGAGAAAGTGGCAGGGCTTTGGACTCCTACCTAGTCCACGTTCCCAAAATGCTCTCTATTTATTTCAGTGATCTGCAATTGCAGTAGAACTACCAAAATTTGTCAAATCATGCAAAATTGTTTAGAAGAGTTGATGAAGATATTGAGAAACTTTAGAGGGACCTAGAAAAGTGACAAAATGTTGGAAAGATATATTGTTTTAATTTAAAAACTGTCATAATCTTCATAAACTAGAGACGTATTTTTATGAGCCATCAAGTCTCTTTAACTCAGTCTGTTTAGATTATTGTATGAATGTTTTTGATAGGCACTGTTATCACAGAGAGATCCTTTTTTACTTTTTATTTTTTATTTAGGAGAAAAGAAATGAAATAGATGGCTTTAGGAAATAATATTAGGACAAGATTTCTTCACTGAAACATAAGAATACTTTCCTGAAGTGCTGAAACATATCTGTCATCATGAAGGTAAATCTCATTTTCCTTTCCATTTAATTTTTAATTAAGTTCTCAACATACATCTAAGTGAAATGCCGTATTGACAATAAGAGAAATTAAAGAATGAATAAAATGTTATCTGAGATCAAAGTTTTGTTTTTCATAATTTTGATATACAAAATTTCAATTTTCACCTTTAAAATGTATGTAGTGAAAATTCAGTAACCCAAATTTCTAGGAAAAGTGATAATCTCCAGCAAATAAAATTGCTTCAGTGAATTAACATTTCTTTCCAGAATTAAAAATGTAACGAGAAATTTTCCAGTTATTACAAAGCAAAATTTGTTCTTAAGTTCTATACAAAGTTAGTTAATAATATTGGTCCTTCTTTTGAACTATATATTCACAACACTGAAAACTGCTAACATTAGGTCAATTATTTACTTTTTTTTCTCTCCCTAAAATGATTTCATCATTGTTCCAGTGATCTATGTAGTACTACTAATATTAGTTTTTCTTCAGTGCTTACTTAGTCTCTAGACTTTTCTTTGGGGAAGGGAAAGAATTTGTTATAAAACTACATTGCACTGTGAAGATATTTGTTAGTTGGAGGTACTTAGGTACTTCAGTATTTAGGATTTACTAGAACTCTCTAGAACTCTCTCTATACACCACACACACACACACACACACACACCCCAGGAAATACCTGAAAAGACTATATAATACCTACTGTGAATTTTCTGGAAAAAAAAAAAAAAAGAAATCATACTTGCATAGTCCAGTTAATGCTATATTATCTGATTATTTGAAGGACTGTATAGCAACAGAGATTTTTATTTCATTAAGGATCATGTTTTAGGTGTCACAGTGGATGTGACAAGCAAGAACTCTGACACATGTCATAAAGTAAGATAGTCTGACAGCTTTGTTCAAAAAAGTGGCTCCCTCCAGCAACAAGACAGTTATTACTTCATTGTTTGATATTTAAATTAATGTTTTTCCGGACCTAGCTATGACTAATTATATTACTAAACATACTGCTCATTAATTCATGAAAAGTACTCTACATTCTAATATTTGGAACTTAAAATTTTATCAGCTATACAAAATGTAATTTCCAATGATAAAAACACAGCTCCCATAGCATCCTACAGATATTTGAAGATCCTGAAATGTCAGAAAAAAGAAATCTGTCATAAGTGATATAAAAACACTGAGCAGTCTGGTACTTGACAGAACAAGGATAGAAATAATCTCTATAGATCAGCTCCATTACTCAGTGAAGACTGCTTAGTCTCTAGAGGAAATTTCTGACATAAGTCATCAATATATTCATCTTGGTTTGATCTTGATTTGACCATTGTCCTAAAAATTGCACAAGGGAAATGGACATGAAGAAAAGTATACCTACACTTTTGTATGCATGTATTTATTTGTAAACTTCAATCTCTGTGCGGTCTCACGGTGAACATTATCATAAAGTGAATATTTGTAGAATCATAGAATAATTTCAGTTGGAAAAGGCTTCGGGAGGTCATCTGGAAGTCCCTATTTTAAGCAGGACTCTTCCAGAAGCTTTTTGACTGGCTCCAAGGACAGCGAATGCACAGCTTTTCCAGTGATCTGGCCATCTTCAGTGTGAGTAATGTTTCCATTTTGAATTTTCCTAGCTGAAAGTTGCACCCATTGCCTGTCAACCTTTCAGCCTTTCTGAGACAAGTCTGGACCACCCTTCTTATAACCGCCTAACAAGGAGTGGAAGACAGCCTTCGGACCCCTCCTGGGCATTCCCAGCCTGAACAATTCCTATTCCTGAAGCCTTTCTCATACCTTGTGTGCTCCCACCCCAACCATCTTTATGGCCCTTTACTGGACTCTCCCCAGTACGCCCTTGTCTGTCTTGTACTGGGGAGCCCAGCACTGGGTGTGGCACTCCAGGTATGGCCTCACCAACGCTAATTAGAAAGGAAGGATCACCTCCTTCCATCTGTTGGCAATACTCTTCCTAATGCAGGCCAGGAGGCTGATGGCTGCCTTTACTGCAAAGGACTATTGCTTGTGTTCAGTTTGTTTTCCACAAGGTCCTTTAGTACAACGCTGCCTTCTACAAATCAGAGGCAATCCATGAAACCATACAAAAACAATTTCAGAAATAAAGGATTGGTAGGAAGATCTTGGAATTGACCAAGCACAGTGGAAAGATATATAAATGTAATTAAAACAATTATTTCTAATTAATTTTATCATTAATCCCTCACAATGAAAAAGGTCAGCTAACAGAAAAAGAACTATATAATAGAAAATTATACTATTCCTATACTTACTGTTTTGCATACAGTGTATTATTCCATTTATCTTTCCAACATGAAGCAAATTAAAGTGAATTCTCTATGTTTTATAAAGCTTTCATTTACTTCAGAAATATAGCTTCTAGGGTCGTTGCCTTGCATTAGGAATTTGTGTAAATGTGTGGGCCTTGAATTATGCAGACTTACATGACTGCAGTGCTCACAGCTGTCAAATTGGATTTGCTTTTTGAAAACTTACTCAAGAATCAGTTGGTGGAGAAGTATTTTACTTAGTTTTTCAGAGGTCTAGATGTTTTTACCGACGTGGTTTTGTAAATAATAGTGTTAAACATCCCAAGTGTAAACAAAGCAAAGCAAAATACAGAATTTACTACCAATTGTAGCTGATTAAAAANAAAAAAAAAAAAGGATATTGAAAGTGGAATTTATTTTTTTATTTTTTAACTACCATTAAAATAATAATTACTAATACTGATTAAGCTAACAATTATTAGCAATTATAAATATCAAATTGAGAAATTTTATATGTATTTTTATTCTCTTCCTCTGCAGTCACTACATTGGGCTACTTGGGAAGTTATGGTAGTAATAACAACCCAGCACTAGCCACACACAATTCGCACAAGCAGCAGACTGCAGCAAGAGGAGGCAAAGTTCCTTGGGTAGATTTGGGTAGATTTGCTTCCCAACTGGCCCTGAGTAACATTACTGTCCTCTGTGCCTCCAGCTACTTCTTGTTCTCCTCCCCTGGAGGGGACTGATCTCCTGCCAGCATCCTCGCTCCCTGACCTCATTCTATCAAAAGAGTTAGAAAAAGGTAATATTAGAAAGGTATTAAAAACTGGCCAGGCTAACCAGGATCATTTTGCCAGAAGTGTCCAGGAAGCAGGAGGTGCAAACAGGGTGAGTGATCTGTGGTGGTGGTGTGCATTGCTGAATCACCAGGGGTGGGCAGCACTGCAACACTGATGTCCTTGACTGGCTTTTGTAAGATGTCATTTAACCTCTCAGTACCCTGAACTATCCATTAATAAATTAAGAACAGTAATACATTGTGGGTATAATGTGAGGCTTGATTAAGAGTTGTAAAGTATTTTTGTGGCTCCTCAGAGAAGATCTGTAATGGTGCAAAACAACATCAGGTGCTGAAATAGTAAATCCTTTAATGACAGGGCCTTGGACTCCTGAGATCTTCCAATAAGTGATTAAAGGAAGTGCCATGAACAAGTGTAATGAGAACACTAGTGAAGACAAAAATAATATCAGAGTATCAGGCTTACCAGTTTGGGCCAGATAATCCTGCTGATGGCTGTTAAAAGACTATTTCAGTGTGTTGATATTGCTCAAGAAAGAAATTTAAATTCTGAATCTTAAACAGTGTATTCTTAGCCTATGCTTAAATTAGGATACAAAAGTAACTATACACATGGCTAAGCCATTCTTATGGGTAAAAAAATTAAAAAGATCTGAATAAATCTGAACTGTAGTTCTGTATTTTACCTCCTTCACTGACTTTAGGGACTACATTATGACACTGTCAGCCAGCTTTAGATAAGTTGAAGTTGACTTCATCTCTTCTTGCATACAAAATGCAAGATAGTTCCTGACACCTATGGGGCACATATATATATGTGGTTCAAAAGTTATCTAAAAACACAGGTTAGGTTCACAGTCTTAGTTCTGCTGAAGTCAATGAACCTGATTCTCTTCCTGTGTGCATTTTTATTGATCAGGAGTGTCACCCCTGAAGTTAATGCTTTCAAATATTGTATTTACAGAGTTGTCTTTCTAATTTAGAATCTGTTGTTTTTATGTCACTTGAGAAAAATCTGGAATTGCTAGCATTCCATGACTAGTCCTTTGACTGCTTCAAAACCAAACCACCATGTTTTCTTGGGTCTGTTAATTCCGTGTTCCATGCAAATGAATATATGTTCATATGTGCGTTTCTATCTTACAGTAAAAATTGTCCATATTGACTTGAGTTAAAATATCCTAACATTTCTGTATAACTTTGTTAAGAATATGAATTCTCCGAATTAAGTAGGGCAGTTCTATATTACATAGTCTACTGGGTCTGGCTGGGATAGAGTTAACTTTCCCCACACTGCAGCCCATCCAGGGTTGTGCTCTGCACTTGTAGCTAGACCACCACTGATATCTCACCATTGTTTTGCCTACTGCTGAGCCGTGCTGGCACAGCACTCAGACTCTCCAACCCCCCTAAACCCAGTGGGCTGGGGGTGAGCAGCAGCTGGGAGGGGACATCACCAGGGCAGCTGACCTGAACCGACTAAAGGGATATTCCATACCATATGATGTCACGCTCAGCAATAAAAGCTGGGAAAGGTGAAGGAGAGGGGGGGGCTCTCGTTATGAAGATGTCTGTCCTCCCAAAAAACCGCTACGCGTATTGAGGCCCTGCTTCCTAGGACGTGGCCGAACTTCACTTGTTGATGGGAAGTAGAGAATTGTTTTTCTCTCTTTGCTTCCACACAGCCTTTACANTGGTGGAGCTGAGCTGCCCAGCAGGGTAAAACCATCACACTTAGTAAAACTGGTCCTGAGGAAGGAGAATAAAACTGGCTGTATGTCATTTATCTCTAATCAGAAACTATTATAGACACAGAGAAAAGCTTATCTGTAAGGGGATGTATGAAGTATTTTTTCTTATGTTTCAGTGTGGTATGGAAAACAGTAAAAAAGGGATGTGAAAACAACTCAAACAAACCAAAATAAACACACAGAATTTACCTAATCTGTATTTCACTTTACAAAACTTCAATGGTTATTTCAATGTTACTATCTAACAATTAGAAAACCTGGTGAGAGAGACAAGTTAGTACAAACCTCAAAGAAAATCAAATAACTCTAAAGAGATGCTTTTGTTCCTTGTCTGCCTTAAAAATAGCAATATGACTTACATTACAACTGTGCTTCAGCTGTATTTAGTGCATTTAGAAAAAAATTAATAAAATGTGTAACTAGTAGATTAAAAGGAGAATTGGCTACATTACAAGACAACCATTCCTTAATAACTAATAAATTTTTAATTACATCTTTCTGAAATGTAAGAAATTCTCCCCCCTACACACACACTTTTTATCTGATAATATGTAAATTAATAAAACTTAAAAAAATTAAGACATAGATCCACGGTGACATAGTTTACCTTTCTTAGTTTAAAAGTACCATGTTATGAACATACCTTCATTTGCTGCTTTGCCACTGTTTTGCTTTGAACTGCACATGCCTTTACAGCTAATTAAAAGTAGTTTTCCAACCCAAACTTTAGGATTTTACTGCTACATTGTAGAGACGTGCTATGGAATTTCTTTGGTTAACATCTGAAATGTCATTACCTGTGACAAACAATCCTTATGTTAAGAAACGCCATTTAAATACTTCCTTTAAAAAAAAAAATAAATCTAATACCTACTTTAAACATCTACATGGATGTTTAAGACAGAATTGTATATTGTTTCCTATTATCCAGAGAGAGATGGTTGGAATCCCCTCTACTCTTAGACAAATTGAAAAGAGCCTCATGTTTGTATAAGGACAAGATTTTGGGAAAAGCCAGACATTATACAGACATTAGGGCCATCTGTCATTGAAAATTGTTTAGTTGCTACATAGTTACACTGGATGGTTCATCAGAGATTTGCACTGGCAGATGGCAAACCTTATAAAAATTAAATGTGTCGTGTTTACTTTTAGTTTCCTTTTAAATTGCCTTTAATCCCTAAGGAGAGAAGAGGTGGGGTTTCCTTGCAGATTGCTTCCCATTACAAACGTGGGAAAAAAATTCTTTATTTAAGGGTTGCTATGAAGCATCTCCTTGGCCAGATTCATAGGCAATGGAAAACCAACTGTCTCAGCAGCAGCAGTAGCAGCAGGACAAGAACTGCCAGGCAAATCTTCCTGTGCCAGAGGACGGTATGCAATGCCTCTTTTACAGGACTGGTCTTGCAAGAAGCAACTTCGCAGCTACATGAGAGTAGAAATTTGGACCTTCATGAGGAAAATCTAGTCAGACACCCAGCCCAGGCAAAGAAGCAAAGATTTTCAAGTTAATTTTGTCTAACCATCATTATTTCCTGGCTAGGAAGTTGGTCGCGTGAAATAGCAAGCTTTACCTAAATCACAAAAGGTATTTAAATCAACACAGTGACGGGATGTGCCCACAATCATGGCATTTCTTTCCAGTCTACTAGGAAAGATTTAGCTATACATGTTCCGATGGCACAATGGTATTTAATTTCACAGAATACTGTAAGAAAGTATGATTAGAGCTGTTAATGCTGTGCATAAGATAATACTGTTCATGTTTCTTGAAAAAAAAAAAAATCTATCCTTACTAAAATTATGTTTCAGTCACCAGTCTGGAATTAAAATTGAACAATACATGATCTGTTACACCAAATATATATATATATGTATATATAAAATGGATTGGAGATTTAAAAATTAATGCTTGGAACCTTTTATTTTCGTAAATGTGGATATGTAGACAAAAAATGAAGAAAGAGTAGTATGCAACTGAAATACAACTTTATTACAGGACATGCACCAGGAGTTGTCATATTGCAGGAGAAAATCTTAAACTCGAGTTTCCAAGAATTTGTTTCAGTTTCATGTTTGGAAAGTTACTTTCCTGAGAGGAAAAAGAAAACATATATATTTCAATGCTTCTATGGATTTCTTTTTATTTTTTTTTCTCTTTTCTAAAATGGAAAAATAAACAAGATCTCACATAAGAATAAAGAGTATATTCCATACTAGAAGCCCAGAAATGGACAGCAGATACTATACTTTCTAAATAAATTTTAGCTTAAGAATTCCATTTATACTAATAAGAATATAACAGTTAAGTTCTTTAAATCATATATAAAACTATGGGCTAAGTGGACTAATTTGAAGAACTCCAAGAAAACTAAGCAAGACTTTTTGTATTTTTTTTTTTTTCAGAAGCCTGAGAACGCTTTCGTTTCCTTAACAATACAAAACATCTAGACAAAGTGGAAGGCATAGTTACCCTGCAATATGCTCTCTTAATTGCAAAACACTGCATTTAGATTTTTACCCTAGGGAGTAATAAGTGAAAAAAATCTGGTAGTATTCATTTTACATAAAACCCTGTAGACTGAAACTTACCGAATGTTTCATTGTTTTCTTGAATGCTTTTCCTTTATTGTCTTCTGTTTGATCTCATGCTCCTTCTCTTTTGTTTGGGTGCTGGATGGGGGGTAGGAGTGTAGAGGAGAGTGCTGCCGTAGCAACTGCTACCAACTACCAGACCAAAAATCAGTGATGAAGTCTAAACCTGATTTTCCACTCTGTTACTTGAGGGCGGTTGTTTTCGAGGTTTTCTCAGGTTGTTCTCAAGCTTTTCTAGCTGAGTTCTTCATTGTAATTCTCTAGAGACTCCACAAATGACCTAAAAGAAAGCCACCTGCCACAGGGCCAGCATTCTTCCCTTCAGTCACATTACTTCTTTTCTTCTTTTTCTGTGTATCTCCAAGAGATTAAGAGATTATTAACTTTTTTTTTTTTTTGAAACACTGTTTTGGGGAAACAGGAAGAAGTGCTTTCTTAATCATTTTGCATCAGTTTTGCATGATATAGTACAAAACAAGACTGTACCTCTGACAATATTTTACCTTCTTTTTTCATAGCAGTTTTCTGCACTGCATGATCAAGTTCCATACCATGAAATTTTTTTTATATTTTCCATTTTCTTAGATAAAAGACATAAGCACTTTCTAAAGTTTCAGTTCAGCAGATAATATCTCAAACACTGGTAAAATACTGATTGAGAGCTGAGCATAGAGAATTTATTTGATTTTTCACAGATAAGTAAGAAATAAATAACGACATCTTTCTACATAGAATCACAGAATCATAGAATGGCTTGGGTTGGAAGGGACCTTAAAGATCATCTAGTTCCAATCCCACTGCCATGAGCAGGGATGCCATCCACTAGATCAGGTTGCTCATGGCCCTGTCCAACCTGACCTTGAACACTTGCAGGGATGGGTCATCCACAACTCCTCTGCCAACCTGTTCCAGTGCCTCACCACGCTCTGAGTAAAGATTTTCCTCCTAATATCTAATCTCAATCTCCCCTCTTTTAGTTTAAAACCATTCCCCCTCATCCAATTATCTGCCTGAGTAAAAAATTTCTCTCCATCTTTTCTGTAAGCACCCTTTAAGTACCGAAAGGCCGCAGTGAGGACTCCCCAAAGTCTTCTCTTCTCCAGGCTGAACAAGTCCAGCTCTCTCAGCCTTTCTTCATAGGAGAGGTGCTCCAGCCCTCTGATCATCTTTGTGGCCCTCGTCTGGACCTGCTCCAATAGGTCCACACCTTTCTTGTGCTGGAGGCCCCACACCTGGATGCAGTCCTCCAAGTGGGGACTCAGAAAGGCAGAGCAGAGGGGCACAGTCACCTCCCTTGACCTGCTGGCCATGCCTCTGTTGATACAGCACAGGATGCAGCTGGCCTTCTGGGCTGCAAGTGCACAGTGCTGCCTCTTGTTGATTTTTTTGTCCACTAGAACCCCCAAGTCCTTCTCCACAGGGTTGCTCTCAATGAGCTCTTCTCCCAGTCTGTACTCAGGTCTGGGATTGCCCTGACACAGGTGCAGCAGCTTGCACTTGGGCTTGTTGAACTTCATTAGGTTCATGTGGGCCCATTTCTAAAGCTTGTCCAGATCCCTTTGAATGGCATCATTTCCTTCTGTTGTATCGACTGTACCACTCAGCTTGGTGTCATCTGCAAACTTGCTGAGGGTGCACTCGATCCCAATCTCTCTGTCATTGATAAAGATATTAAACAGTGCTGGTCCTAAGATGGATCCCTGAGGGACACCACTCATCACTGGCCCCCACCTGGACACAGAGCCGCTGACCACAACTCTCTGGATGCACCCATCTAGCTAATTCCTTATCCATTGAACAGTCCACCCTTCAAATCCCTGTCTCTCCAATTTGGAGATCAGGATGTCATGTGGGACCATGTCAAAGGCCTTACAGAAGTCCAGATAGATGACATCTGTCAGTCTTCCCTTGTCAACTAAAGTAGTACAAGGGCCATCATAGAAGGCCACCAGATTGACCAGGGGTGATTTGCCCTTGGTGAAGCCTTGCTGGCTGTCTCTGATCACCTCCTTGTCTTGCCTGTACCTTAACATAGCTTCCAGGAGGATCTGTTCCATGATCTCCCCAGGCACAGAGGTGAGGCTCACCAGTCTGTAGTTTCCCGGGCCTTCCTTTCTACCCTTTTTATAAGTGGGACTGATGTTTCCCTTTTTCCAGTCACCGGGGACTTCACCTGACTGCCAAGACTTTTCAAATACAATGGCGAGTGGCTTGGCAACTGCATCAGCCAGTTCCTTCAGGACTCTGGGATACATGTCATCAGACCCCATAGACTTGTACCTGTTCAGTTTCATCAGATGGTCTCAAATCTGTTCTTTGCTTACAATGGGAGGAACTTTGCTCTCCCAGCCCCTGCATAGAGGTTCAGGGACTCAAGAGACATGGGAAGCCTGACTGCCAGTGAAGACTGAGGCAAAGAACTTGTTGAGTACCTCAGCCTTCTCCATGTCTGTTGTTGCCAGTTCTCCTTTCTCATTTATCAGAGGCGGTACACTTTCCTTGGCCTTTCTTTTCTCATCAGTGTACCTATACAATCTCTACTTGTTATTCTTTGCATCCCTTGCAAAGTTCAGTTCCATCTGTGCCTTGGCTTTCCTCATCCCATCCCTACACATCCAGACAGCACCCCTGTAGTCTTTCCAGGCCACATGTCCCTGCTTCCACTTCCTGTTCATTCCCTTCTTACACCTCAGTTTGACCAGCAGGTCCTTGCTCAGCCATGCCAGTTTCCTGCCTTCCCTGCTTGCTTTGTTACACATGGAGATGGAGATCTCTTGCACTCTAAGAAGAGAGTCCTTAAAGAGTTGCCAGATCTGGTCTGTTCCTCTGTCCCTAAAGACAGTGTCCCAGGGGATCTCATCCACTTATTCTTTAAACAGCTGGAAGTTTGCTCTTCTAAAGTTCAAGGTCCTGACTTTGCTCTTTGCCGGGCCCATATTCCTCGAGAACATAGTTGATAAAATATAAGATGGGCTGCTGTTTTGCATGGGGATGTATTTGTATTGGTTGAGAGAGAGAGATGTGTCCTACAGTTTGCAGTTTTAAGAAAGGTAATAAAGCAATCTTTACTGTTTTATCAAAGATGGCATAAAAACCGAGCTGCTATGCATTTTCACACTGAAGAATGGACCACCTGAATGGACTTTCATTATGCCACAACCAAAACACTAACAATGACTTTATTGTGATTAACTTGCAAGGTTATCACTTTAAATGAATCATGAATAAGATATTCTTGGATATAGTAAGACATCCTGTGGGCTGACATATATTATTTCCTATGTGTTTTTTGTGGTTTTTTTTTTTTTTTCATGGAGAGTGAAAATAAATAATGAATTTACCACTCAAATTTTCTGTATCAATTTTGAACAGTTTTGTAAATTAGCACACAAACTGCAGAACAATGAGGTGTCAGTCCAACCTAGTTTCCATTGCAAATGTCTTTATTGAAGATATTTGTCTTCTTAACAAGTTTGTGGCTATGAGAGTACACATGCTTCCTTCAAGTAACAGCTGAAACACTAAAAGCTGTAGCATTAGTATGTATGTATTTTACAGACTTAAGCAAGTATTGGTTGCTTTCATGGGGACCTGCTGTTTGTCAGTGAATATCAAGACACTCAGTGTCCTTGCAGAGATAAAGTTTATGGACACCCCTGGTACCTGAGCTCAGTGGAAATGGACTTTTGTGATGATATTTCTTGGGGAGCCTTCCTGTTGCATCAGCCTTCCTTGTTCATTGCTATAGTTCAGAACAGCCATTGAGTTACAACTACTGATTTGCAGTGAACATACTCAGGTTATTAAGTCTTAGAATATTCATTCTTTTATTCTTAACTTTGCATTAAATGCCCTAAGTTTGCTGAGAATGGTAGAAGGCAAATGCTTGGTACATTTTGTTGAGGATCCAAGAGACCTTCATGCGCACCAAATTTAAATTATTTTTTAATGACAAGGTATTTTGAAATGAATGAACCTGAAGTGATAAAACAGAATGCAGGTTTAATTTTCATAGCAAGTCATTTCGGTTAATATATTGGTTCTGATCCTTGGTTACTCAAGTGAAAAGAGCACAAAGAGCTGCTCTAACATGACTAGAGATTTTTCTTTAACCATTCCTTGTAGGCCACAGCCACCTCTACATAGTTTTCCTTGCCACAGTGGGCATCACTGGAGCGTGCTTCATGCCAGCATCTGACATAGCCCATACGAAACTGTTCCACTTGGTAAAAGTTAGACTTTAAATTGCAATGCGAGCTGAGACCACATCAATATATGCCCTGATTTTGGGAACAGGACAGAAGTTCTCCACGCTCCTTTGAAAGCTGCCACTTCTTCAAGTGCTCATGAAGTGTTGCACAATTGCTTGTTGTTTTCATTAATTTTCTCAGCTCTTCCAGTGCTGAGATTAACAAAACTTTACAGAGAGAAAAGTTACTTGATCCTTTAGAGACTGGTAGAAAATGCTGTCTTCTTTTTCAAAAGGAAATCAGTTCCATGGAATCACAGGGGTTCAACAGCTAAATCACATACTCAATCCCAAATAAGCAGGGACCAGAAATGAGGATGAAGGTTAAAGTTAGGGATTGGAGATGCATTTAACAGGCTGAATGCTTGAATTTCAGACTGAATGATTTTTCATTTCATGGATACTTTAACAGATGCATTTGGTTCACTAGAGAGCAATCCTCTGGATATCAGCATTAATACTAAAATATTCCATTATGGTCAGTACATTTATAATGAATACATGAATTATTAATGCCAGTACTTCTTCTATAGTTCCCTATAGCAGCAGTTGGGTATTTCCAAGCTAATACAATCCTAGGATATCTCAAATGAGGTTTTGCCAATAGAAGTGGGGAGGTGTTTAAGGGCATTGTACTAAACATCAGTGTGCAGTGTACATCTGGTATTCCAGAAAGATAGATTCATACATGAACAGACACAGGAAAAGACTCCTAGGATGATTGTGATGATAAAGAACTAATCTCATTGGCAGAGACTAAAAGTATTTGACTGAACTCACCCAGCTGAAAGCTTCCTATAAATACCTCAGAGGAGCAAACATCAGAGAAAAAAAGTAATATAAACTAACAGACTATGCTGGAACAAGAATAAATTACCCTAAACTGGTCATGAATACACAATATAGAATGGTTTCTAAATATCCAGTCAATGAAATTCTTGAATTATTTTCCAAACAGCATAGTGAGGACAAGAAAGTTACCCACTTTTGAGATGGTTTTGGATGGTCATTTATTAAGGGTATAGTACGAAGTGATAACTTGCAATAGCTGAGGATGGCACTCCCTAGTGGCCTTCACAGCCAATTCTTATGAAGACATTTTATGCAGCGAAAGCAGTGTCCTCTCTCCTCCTCCNAGAAATTCTGTCTTTCTATGCACATAGGCCAGTGACTTTTGCAGTTGTGCACCTCATCAGCATGAGTGCTGTTTGCAGAGGAAGCCTAGACAGGCATTTCTAGAAGGGCTCATGGAGCTCAGTGCTGGATGTTGAGGGTAAGGAGATTTCTGGACTGAGAGGAAATTGCTGCTACCAAAAGGTTGAAATAAGGGAGCATCTGTTCTGGTAGATGTGCTGTAGGTGGGCCTTCCTTCTGCTTTTCTTTATTCCTTCATTACAAACTTGTTTCTCACTCAAGTAAGTCTAAATAGGCAATTCAATAATATAACATAATTGTCCCCTTCCACCTTTTCTCTTTCCTCTCTTTCCTCCTATCCTAGAGCCAATTCTGTCTTTTTAAAGCCAAGCTGACCTCCTTTTCCTCACAATACATCAGGAGACAAAGAAATTTTTTAACATGGCACCAGTAGGCATGTTGCTGGCTCCAATACCGGTTTCTTCTTCAGTATCTTCTCTGCCTGATCCACGTCAGCACATTTTTCAATAGCTTCTATTCTTCAGTCATGGCACTCTCATTTCCATATGAGTGAACTCCTTCATTAAGTCTTTGTGTTCTTCTTTGCTAACATATTTAATTGCTGTGGAAGGATCAATAATATTTTACAGATGTTTACAGTCATTGTAACTAATTTAATTGGTTCTTTTAAGGGCTGCCAGGGCAATGACACATGAATGCTGGTCAGCAACATAAAATTACTGAAAAACTGGAGTATTTGCTAGTTGTTCATATTAAAACTATTGCAAGATGTGAACTTAGGTGTTGCCTGGAATCAAAATGAAGAAACAGACATTACTGAGGCGGGTGTCCAGCACTTCACATGAATTGCCTATGGTTCAGACTGATAAGAATACAGGAAAATAGGTTGCACTTTGCAGATCTTCCAATTTGGATAGTTCTAGAAAGAATAGAAAAAACACATCCCTGCGATCTCATGTTGTGCATCACAAGGTAGTGATCTTGTAATGAATTACATAAGAGAAAATGATTTACACACTCTCTGTTGGGCAAAACTCTGTTTGGGGGGGAACAGAGGCTTCTTAAAGGGCACCGTCATAGGTGTTACATTGGGAATATAGGTAACGGAAAAAAAGAATGGGGAATACAGCAGATATAAAGAAATAAAAGAAGGTAAAACAAAGAAATTAAACACTGCAAGGATTAGCTAAGTGAATACCTGCCTTCCTGCTTCTGGAAAGGAAGATTTCTCTTTTTATTTTGAGACTTACAATTGATTATTGAAGGTGGCATAATATTTTTCATTTATGTTTCAGTTTAACTGCACTGCAGGCAATTCTCATGTGGAGAAATAATTTCTTCTCAAAGCCCAAGAGGTTACAAATAATTACTTTAATAGTAATTGAATTATGCCTTATTATCAGTATCATATAAGAATTATATTTGAAAATGTACTAGTACTGATATGTAATCTTCTAATTCTACTTAAAGTGATACATTTTTCAATTATCTGTCAACTGAAATTAGTACTAAACCTAATGAAAACTATACATGTTTCTATGTATGCTCTCTCTAAAGCCACGCAGAGTCTTCCAATCAATTGAGAATAGCATTACTGTCTGTACTACAAATTAACATTGCTTTTGGAAACAAACATTACATTTAGGCTATACAACATCAGACTTTCACATGCATGGCACAGCACAGGAGCTCTAAACTTTTGTGTGTAATGTCATTATAAAAATCTCATACAAAATTTTGGCTTTAAAGGTTTGTCCAAAATAGGCCCCCCCCAAAAAAAGGGATCTTACCATCTTGCCACGTCTGCAGTCTGGAGCTCCTGATCATAATTCATGCTCTAATATGTAGAACAAAAATAATTGGTGATGGGGATGTCTTCTGTGAAATGGATTAAAGACTATAAAGTTAGGTGATCTGAAGTATAATTCTGCTGAATTCAGATAAATTTTATGGCAGAAAAAATAAGAATGATGTACAAAAATGTTTCTGATTTTACCATTGTTACTAAACGTAAGATGTTGGAAAAGGGAAGGGAAAAAAGTCATGAAGCTTTCTTGCATGACATTTCCAAATCACTTCATGACTAGTTTGGAATGCATTAGTCATACATCAAATAGCAATTTAAAGGTTCAAAAATGACAAGAAATTTCACATAACTGGCTCAACTGTACATATTTTGGGTAACATTTTTTCCTTTACTTCAGACATACTAAGAATCACATGTACTATTAAAAACTCAAAGTTTTCTTGACCTAGTCTGGAACTGCAGCTCATATTAATTATACAATTAATATGAATAAATCACCAAACATGTTCAGTATCCAGACTTGACTGTGATACCAGAAATGCATTTGTGTATAATAGCAGAGTATGAAAATCCAGTCTGTTTGTAGATCATTATGCAGTATTTTTTTCTATTAACAGTGGTGTTTTTGTGTTTCTGTTTTTTTGTATTTTCTAGGTGTATGTATCACTAAATGAGCATGCTTTAATAAATGTGATGGTTTGAAATAAAAAGTAATTTTGCAGATAAAGTTTGATTTTAATGAATGTGTTGCTGCTCCCACTGAAGTCCATGGGACTTATAATATTAACTGTGATGAGAACAATGATGTGCCTGCTGTGTTTTGTCCAATTTTTCCTGATATTTCTTATGTAAATTTAAGGGGAAAGAGAGAGAGAGAGAGAGAAAGACAGAGCACCCTTTGTTTGGAAATGTCAGTGATATATGTATTTTTCTTTTGGAAAATAAAGAAGGAAAGAAAGATTTTCTGCCTCATCTTTGCATACTCTTTGCTGTAACCAAGTAAATATGATCTTATTATACTCTTCACATAATTATCAAAAATACTGATAGCTTTCTTATTCTCATCTTGGCTTTATTTTCTTTTTTCTCATTGTAATTTATAAAGGTAAGCTATTAAAAAGTTACGTATGTCAAGAGAATTACAAACTTCGTCTAATCTCTAAGGTGACTATAATGCAGCTGAGTGGCTGTGATTCAGTAGTTGCTATACAAAGAGCCGGAAGGGCGAAACAATAACAGAGAAAAATTTAAAAGGCTACTTGTTTAAAAACCCACAATTATTATTACTGATAGAGAAGTAAAGTGCCAGCCTTGGTTTGATAAAAGGAGTAGTGTAATAATTATCTATTCACATTCAACATTCACACTCTTGCGACAATAATTTATTTTGAGACCAATGCCAAAACAAGCTATAATATGATCTGGGATAGTGCTTGAGAGTTCCTTGCATCTCCCTTCTTAGTGCAGAAGTATTCTGGTAATCATGAGGTCAGCATTACAAACATATATGAAATATTTGCTGTAAAGAGAAATGTACTCCTAAAACTTACAGTGTGTGCACAATGTGGATGAAAAACCTTTTCATCAAGACTCACCTCACCAGATCCATTGTGTTGAAATGTACTTTGCTCTGCTATTTCTAGGTTTTAAACTATGCTTACTCCCCTTTTTATGCCCAATCTTTCTGAAGAAAATATTCAAGGTGTGGCTAAAATAGATACTATAAATGTGTTAACTCTTACAAGTCAAGCAGAGAGAGTAATAAATATTTTGATTCACTTGCCAAAGTGAATTATTGAGAAGCAATTAGTTTCACTGAAGCCCTACTTGCAGTTTTGGGGGTTTCTTCCTCTTGAAAACTTCTTTCTAATCTTCAGGAAGCATTTTACTGATCATCAAACTATATTTTACACATCAGCAGAAAAATGAAAGAAAAATGATTGCAGAAGAAGTATTTTGCCATGGGTTCTCAGTCTGAGACCCAGATTCAATTCCCTCCTCTGCCTGAAGCAATTTACACTCAATGTTTCCCACCTCCCAGAAGAGTGCCCTCACTATCAGGATATTCAATCTTTTTGGGTGGCATCAGTCAAACTCTCTTGTTAAACCTAACCCAACTTTCACAGCAGAATCCTCCTCTCTGATTAATACACAGGGGTTTTACCACCTGTATTAAGCAATTTAAGACAGTGCTACAGTGAAAGAGAGAGCCTCATTTCCTCCTCCTCTCTCTTATTGCATGCTCCCTTCAACCTAATGCACAGGCAGTAGGACTATGTGGCATGTGACAAGGGAACGTCCAATCAGCTTCCCAAAACAAAATCCTTGTCATATTGTACAGCAACAAGTTATCACTGCAGCAGTAGGGATTACCTCTCAACGGGGTTTACCTCAGCGACATTAATAGCTATTCCAATGTCAAGAACTATTTAGGTATAATGTACTTGGAGAATAAGATCATGAGAGGTTCCTTGGGCAGCTAGTTTAGGACACTCACTTTGTAGCTAGAATACCAATGAGTACCTGTGTATACTGTACAAAATACAAAAGGATTAGGGTTAGGAAATACAAAAGGAGAGAATTAGACACAGGTTTATGAAACCCAGTAATGTTTAGATCTATCGAACACTTACATATATAGTTACAGGGGATGCTGTCATGACGTATTATGTCCCCCTGCCTCATCCAAAGCTAGTTAGTGAGAGCTGCAAATTTATGAATAATTTTGTAGGGAGTGATATTCATGAAAACGTTCTTGTTTATCCTAGAGACTAAATTATTTATCAGTCAACTCCAAGTACAAACCGATAGATTAGATGAGTCATGGCAACCACAAGAGTTCACTCAAAGCTGATGTTTTGTAAGGTTCACAATATGTACTTTTATTCCTTCTATCTTCTGGTATGGAAGTTGTCTTCTAAAGAGCCTGCATTTATTTAAATACAAACATGAACATGAGTAACACTCTCAGACCATAAAATTTAAGAATATTTTTGGGGCTTGCAGTGCCCATTCACTTATTAATAGCAATATATATTTTTGAGGGGTCTTTCCATATATAGCTTTAACTTTTTCTGTCAGAAAGAGTATAATTAAGGCATTAATACTTGAAAAATACTTAATGTTGAAATCAAACCTGAACCACTGTAAACTAATCATAGAAAATATTAAAATAAAGGTTACCAATATGACTTTCTAGAAGTATTAGGAAGCCCTCTACTCGTTAACATTTTATTAATGGTTGTGATTAATGATTTATCACTTTGTATTTCTAGACCGAGCAGGCTTTCCATATTTTGTGAGATGCAGTTTGGATTCAGAGTTCCCATTTCCTTTAAAGAGTGTTATTAGATCTATTATACTAGAAATAGTTTAATAGTTTGCTATTAAATTAGAAAAAGACAAATTACACCAAGCATAGCACGATTCACATTATTTTAGAAATCTGCATTTTTTTTTTCTTGTAATATCTTCTTAAAATGCAGAATATGCTTAATATTCTATTTAAAATAATTCAGTGAAAAGCCTTAAAAACAGAATTTTTTCCTGACTCATAAAATTAAGAATTATCTTTTTTCATCATTTCTTGAGTAGCACGGGAATGCTTTTCAAATTGTACTTGTATTTATTTAGGGTTGTCGAGCAGATGTGAGACTAATTATATGTTTAAGTGCTTTGTTGAACAGGGGTCCGTATCTTCTTAAATTCATATGCCCAAGTGCATGGCCATATATATGAGTAAGCAGCTTTATAGTATGTTAAGTATGAATGTAGTACAGTTATATATAAAATATTTTCCTTTAAATTATCAGCTCCAGTGATTCATAAAGTGAACAGTTGCCCAGTTGTGTAATTTCCAGTTTCACGCATGGAATACCTCAATACCTTTTTTGAGGTTACCTCCCCAAAAAACTTCTCTGGCTACTGCATAGGTAAAACGTAAACAGACGAGACAATGGATTTTTTTCTCAGGAAAAAAAAAAAAAAAAAAAAACCAAAACAAGACAAAAA
>VXAL01017122.1:60144-70723 GCA_013399475.1 Chauna torquata | reverse complement strand
AAAACATATTTGAATATAATAATAATAATAATAATAATAACAATAATAAAAGACTTGAAGAAAGTTAAGTCTGAATAATCCTTTCTAAAATCTACAATGTTATTAAATAGTCAATTTTAGTGTGAAAATACAAAGTTTTTGTAAGTTCATTGATAGGTTTATCAACAAGGAAGGAAACTGGGAAACATTATATGCAGGCTTATTTAAATGAATATCTAATATTTATCTTTATTTGAATGCTTGAATGTTTAAGACTTTCTTCTTTCCTTTCTTTCTTTTTCTAACAACCTTCATCTTTTCAGGTTTTATCTTTTATTTAATTGGCCTTCAGTTCTGACATTAGAGCTTGACTTCCTATCCAGCAATTCTTTGGTGATCTCTCTTGCTGTGCTTCATTTAGTGGCTGTCTCTTAGTTCCTCACATTGCTGTTCACTAGGAAACAAGAAACAGATACAATGAAAGGAGCCAAGTGCAGCCTGCAAGTGCAGAAGGCAATGCATCAACATCATCTGAAAGTGAGGCACCTCAGGGCAGCCCAAAAGACTCCATATCTTCACTTGCAAGTAACACCATTACGTACATTACAATTAAAAGAAAGAAAATACCTGAGGATGACAATGGCAGAGAATTGTTATTGACTAAAGTGAGAAATAAGTGATGATGACCATAGCTTTCAGGTGACATAGTCAAAGTAGCAAGCGAAAAATTAGATGTTCATCAAATAAACATAGTGCAAGCAAGAGCATCATCCTGTAGGAGAAAGAAGTATATGTATATATTCAAAATAAAACTGTCAAAAGAACTGTAAAGAAACGCCATCTTATTTGCATGCTATTGTCCTTGAATTTAAGAGACAACAATGCTATCTGTATAATATGGAGACATTCTTGTCAGTGGAATTTTCTTCAAAAAGCAGTGACGCAGAAGCAGAATAACTTTCTGTGTCAGGTTCTGGAATCAAAGAAAAAAAATGAAAAGGAGGAAATAGGTAATTAAGATGATCTTGCTGAGGAGCAGAAAGCATGTATTAGAATTACGTACTATTTGTAGTTTAATAGCCAGAGGTTGTAGCTAGATTTGCTCACTGATATTTCAAGGGCTACCCTTTTTTACATATAACTTTAACAATCTTGCCTGCCTATTCTATGGTCTGTCTAGTATGACTTTAGGGACTGTACAATTGTTTCAGAATTTCTTTCCTATACTACATTTCAAAAAAGATCTAGAAACGTTCTATTTCCTCATTTTCTTTACTTTTTTTTTTTTTTTCTCTTTTTCTCTGGTAATTAAATTGGCATGAAAACCAAAATTAATTTTGCTTCCTGTGGACACTTTTTAGGCAAATTGTTAAGTCAGAAGCAGAACAACCCAAAGTGAATGTGCAGAAAGTAAACTTTCCCTATGGGCATGTCTGTACCTCATAGTGTAGGCAATTCAGTCAAGACATCATCACTATTTTTGCCATCACAGCTTTGCTTTATTACATGATAAGACCACATGTATGAAAGAGCAGTGAAAGGATGGAAAGGGAAGACTGCAGTATGTTGCAGAGTGCTTTAGTGCCTCAGCCTTGTAACTCAAGGAGACATCCTGCAATACTCTTTCCGCAGTCCTGTAGCCTCCCTTTCTCAAGCAACTCTACAACCTTTGGCCTACCCACTGTGAGGCTGCTGTGGCAGTGCCTTTAGCCTCCTATCCCAAATGCTCATCTCACTGTAATCTTCCACTTGCAGGGTTTGAACCACATGTGTTGGGATTTCTGGGGAAAGTGAAAGCCTTTGCTGTTCACATCAATCCGTTCTTCCTCTGACTATCATTTGCCTTACAGCTTTCAGTCTGTAACTCCATAGTAAGATATCTTTACGCTTCCCATTACAGCTTCTAGTTTACAACGGGAGAGCGTGGTAGTAATGACATCTACTTATTTAATAGATATTATGCAATAACAGATATGCCTAAAGCTTAGCAATCAATCAGTGTGTAACATCTTTATCTGGTCAAGCATGCTCCAAATATAATATCGTAAACAGGAAGAGCCAGTGGGGAATTCACATGGGTTCTGGTGAAAACTGTAAAGTTACTAAACAAAAAGTGTAAGGGAGAAATTGCCTGCTGGACTGGGAAGGAAGGCTGAGAGAGAATATTCACCTGGAAACTGCTGTTACTTCTTTACCCAGCTGGCCACTAGAAAGAGGTTTTGACTTTCTCTCTTTTGCTTTATCTCTTTCTCTCTCCTTTTTTTCCCCCTGTAAGGTAACTTTGAAGGGGATATATGCCAACAGCTTATCACTTTGGTTTAAGAATGAAATTAAAAATTATTATTAATGAAAGATATACTCACAACAATTTGCATACTTGGCATTATTATGGATGACCATGGTATGCAGGGATATTGAGAGTTAGAGAAGCTTATGGTACCATTTGAATATGAGGAGTTCACACAGACCCCCCAGACCCCTCTAGGTTCAAAACTTGTATGTTGACTTTACTGACATACCTGTCAGTAAAGATGCTCTGATATGCTATTAAATTCTACCAGCCCTTGATAGAATATAGAATTTTCCACTAGAAAGCATGTAAAATATTTAAAGCTATAATGACCTTATATTTTACAATAAAACGATGACAATGATTTAGTTTTAGAATCGCTCTTACCTGTTCACAAGAGAAATCTGACGGAAATTTAGCTCTCGAATCACAGAATCACAGAATGCTTGAGGCTGTAAGGAACCTCCAGAGATCGTCTATTCCAACTTCCCAACCTCCCAACCTCCAGGTAACCTGTTCCAGTGCTCAGTCACACTCACTGTAAAGAAGCTTTTCCTCATGTTCAGACAGAACTTTCCGTGTTTCAGTTTGTGCCCATTGCCTCTCATCCTATCACTGGACACCGGTGAGAAGAGTCTGGCCCCATCCTCTTGACACCTTCCTTTCAGAAACTTATACACATTGATCAGATACCCTCTGAGCCTTCTCTTCCCCAGGCTGAACAGGTCCAGCTCCTTCTGCCTTTTGTCAAATGAGAGAGGATCCAGTCCCTTAATCATTTGAGTAGCCCTTCACTGGACTTGCTCTAGGAGCTCCATGACTCTCTTGTATTGGGGAGCTCAGAACTGGACACACTCCAGGTGAGACCTCACTCCAGGTGAGATTTCACCAGGTCTATGTAGATGGGGAGGATTACCTCCTTTGACCTGCTGGCAATGCTTTTCCTAATACAGCCCGGAGTACCATTTGCCTTCTTGGTCACAAGGGCACATTGCTGGCCCATGGTTAACTTGTTGTCCATCAGGAGCCCCAGGTCCTTCTCCACAGAGGTACTTTCCAGCAGGTCAGCCCCCTGCCTGTACTGGTATATGGGGTTATTCCTCCCCATGTGCAGGACCCTGAACTTGTCTTTGTTGAATTTCAAGAGGTTCCTCCCTGCCCATCTCTCCAGCCTCTCAAGATGCTTCTGAATGGCAGCAGAACATTCTGCGGTATCAGCCACTCCTGCCAGTTTTATATTATCAACAAACTTGCTGAGGAGGCACTCTATCACTTCATCCAAGTCATTGATGAATAAGTTAAACAAAACTGGACACAGTATTGGGTCCCTGGGGGACACCACTAGCTACAGGTCTTCAGCTAGACTCTACGCCACTGATCACTACCCTCTGAGACCTGCCATTCAGCCAATTCTCAATCCATCTCACCATCCATTCATCCAGCCCACACTTCTTGAGCTTGCCTATGAGGATATCATGGAAACAGTGTTAAAAGCGTTTCTGAAGTCTAGGTAGACAACATCCACTGCTCTCCCCTCATCTATCCAGCTACTTGTCCCATCATAGAAGGCAATCAGGTTGGTGAAGCATGATTTCCCTTTGATGGATCCATGCAGACCACTCCTGATCACTTTCTTGTCTTCCACATGCGTAGAGATGGCCTCCAGAACGAGCTGTTCCATCACCTTTCCAGGGATTGAGGTGAGGTTGACTGGCGTGTAGTTCCCTAGGTCCTCCTTCTTGCCTTTTTTGAAGACTGGGGTGACATTTTCTTTCTTCCAGTCCTCAGGCACCTCTCCTGATTGCCATGACCTTTCAAAGATGATCTAGAGTGACCTAGCAACGTTGTCCACCATCTCCCTCAGCACTTGTGGGTGCATCCCATCAGGGCCTGTGGACTTGTGGATGTCACGTTTGCCTAAATGATCTCTAACCCAATCCTCCAAAACCAAAGTAAAGTCTTCCATTCCCCAGACTTTCTCCCTGGTTTACTGGGTCACGGATTCTTGAGGGCTGGCCTTGGCAGTGAAGACTGAAGCAAAGAAGGCACTCAGTATCTCTGCCTTCTCTGTGTTCTCCGTCACAAGGGTCCCCCACATTTTCCTTAGTTTTCCTTTTGTTACTGATGTATTTGAAGAAGCCCTTCTTGTTGTCCTTGACATCCCTAGCAAAATTTAATTCCTTGGCCTTCCTCGTTGCACTTCTGCATACTCTGACAGTGTCCCTGTATTGGTCCAAAATGTCCTGTCCCTGCTTCCACCTCCTGTTTGTGTTTCAGTTTTGTCAGGAGTTCCTTGTTCATCCATGCAGGCCTCCTGCCCCCTTTGCAAGATTTCTTGCTCATAGGGATCCACTGTTCTTGGGTCTGAAGGAAGTGATCCTAGAACATTAACTAGCTCTCTTGGACCCCCTTTTCCTTCCAGGGCCTGTTCCCATGGGATTCTTCCAAGAAGGACACTGAAGAGGCCAAAGTTAGCTCTCCTAAAGTCCAGGGTGGTGATCTTACTTATTGCCCTGCTTCCTCCTCGCAGGATCCTGAACTCCCCGATCTTGTTGTCGTTGTAGCCAAGGCTGCCTCCAACCTTCACATCTCCCACCAGTTCTTCCTTATTTGTTAGTACAAGGTCCAGCAGCACAGATTTCCTCATTGATTCCTCCATCATCTGTGTCTGAAAGTTGTCATCAGTGCCTTCCAGGAACCTCCTGGATTGTTTGTGCCTTGCTGTGTTGCTCCTCCAGCAGATATCAGGGTGGCTAAAGTCCCTGTGAGAACCAGGTCCTGTGACTGTGAGGATACTTCCAGCTGTCCGTAAAAGGCCTCATCAACTTCCTCCTCCTGATCAGGTGGCCTGTACCAAACATCCACAACAGTCAGTGTTGTGTTAGTCTGTCCTTGTTAGTCTGTCCTTTAATCCTTGCCCTTAAGCTCTCAACTCACTCATCATCTACCCTGAGGCAGAGCTACATAAATTCCAGATGTTCTGTTACATAAAGGGCAATGCCACCACCTTGCCTACCTGCCCTGTCTTTCCTAAAGAGCATGTAGCCATTCATAACAACGTTCCAGTCATGCAAGCTATTCCCCCATGTCTCTGTAACTGCAACGAGATCAAAGTCCTGCAACTACGCACAGATCTCTAATTCTTTCTTTTTTTTCCCCATGCTAAGTAGTGTACAGGCACTTCAGAGAGGTATTTGAGCACGCCAATTTCTCAGGAAGGGTGCAAGAGGATACCACATAGTCATGCTTTGTAGGCACTTCCTTGGCATGTAGTTCATTCAAGGTTTTCTAGATATTTTAGGTTTTCTAGAATAGGGTATAATAAACTATGTCATACTTTAAGTTATTCACTTAGGTCCTTCGTAATTCCAGACCTATAGCTCTTTGTGAATTGTGACAGGAGTGTCTATAAATGATTGAAAAAATCGTATTACTAATAAAACATGGTTGTCTTCAAAACAGAAATTCCACCTGAAATCTCTCTCTCTCTTTCTCTCTTTAATTTTGGCTGAAAAAAATGACAATGGCAAACTAAAGAAATGAATTTTTATCAGCCATAGAGAAAACATTTAGATTTTTCTTAAATGTTGCTTGTTACACATCTGAAATGCTTTTCTTTTTAGTTGTCAGAAGTTGACATACTTTTCAGATTTTTCTCTGAAGTGACAAAATGTTAGAATTAATTTGATGAAGTGTTTTGTTTTCATGAAATGTTTTGATGAGGGACAGAGAACCATATCTTAAACAGTGCTAGTATCAATACATGTTTATCAGTCTTGTAGAAGCAACATTGCTAATTGTAAAATGTCTTAAAATCTATCTCTGGTACAGATCTCTGGTACCTTTGTAGGTGCAATGAATATATTGATACAGCATTTTGTGACTTGCAATTCTTCTTGCTCTGTAAAGTTGTATTATATAGAAAACACTGCAGGCTTCTATTCCCTGATGACCTATTGAGTACATGAAAAATTGAGAATCCTTAGCTTGCATTTTAATAGCTTGCATCTAACTTACATTTGTCAGCCATTTGGTTATGTGTTCAAATTCAATAGTGCTGGTTTTAATTGTGACTTAGAGAAGAGAAAATACTCAGCAGCTCAATGTCCATTTTGCACACAACTGAATGTTTTGTGAATAAAAATGTGGCTGTAAAACTAGACTGCTCAACTTCTAAGGCTCACGATCACTAACAGACATATTATAAAACTGTTGAAAATAGCACTGACAATTGAATCTGAAAAAGAAGATGTGAAACTTATGAAAATTTCTGATTTTTCACATTTCCGGTTTTGGATGAGAAAAAGTCCAGACGTCATTGGTTCAGCCGAAATTTTCATCGAGATGTTGCAGCCGGCTCAGTAGCACTTCTGACATTCTGTCTCACCATGTTACACATCTGTTCTTTTTTTTCTGAGGCACAACTCATTTATTCTTTTGATATTATCATAATAAATATTTGGAAAAGCTACTTTTTGGTGCTTAACGTTAACATTCTTAACATTAAGAGTTCTTAGTTTTTTTAAAAGTCCTTTAAAATACAGATAGCCAAGAGGTGGCAGTAGCCCATCCTGTATTTACTCTGTGCTTTATTGTTAGAGGTATATACTTTCTTTTCTTTGATAGAGAAAATTTTTTTTCAAATCAGATATATATATATATATATATATATTTTAAGTTCTCAATTGCCTAGCATTCTGAGTACAGCTCCCATTCCATCAGAGTTTCAAAGGTCTTTGTCAGAGCTAGACAAACGTAAGTATCTCCTTTAAAGGTTCCATCCTCTGAAGACAGCGAGACAGGCACTTAGAAAGTATGTGACTGGGCAGGTATGAGACCAAGATAAGCCTTTGATCCTTATGCAGAGTGGGAGGACAGGATGTACCAGTCCTTAAAGATCCCCCAAAGGTTTGCATAGCCCTATGGTGTGGTTACATGCAGCTCTGTGGCTTTGTAAGGTCCGTGTCTCTAAAAACCTATACAAGTATCAGTGTTACAAAGAATTATTGCTGAAATTACCCCATAACCACAGGGGAAGGCATGGAAGAGTAGTGAGGATGGTCAGCTAGCAATAGGGACAAGGTCAGACATCAAGGGTGAGCTTTTTTCTCCCAACATAAAGGTTTTTCCTACAGAGGTGAGAAGGGAAGCATGTGGCTGGAGAAGCTTAAGATGATTTTCACCTTGGCTAGGCTGTGCCTCCAGCCTTTCTGCCTTGCAGTGAGCATATAGCTGAAGGAAGGGCTTCACACAGGGAGCCACCTGGCGTGGAGGAATAAACTCATGCTTTGAAGGGGAAATAAGGTGGCTGACTGCACTTCTTCCCAAAACACATAAACGTTTCCTTCTGCATTTGTAAACTGAGGGATGGATAGGTGGGCCCCGAGGACAAGTCTCTTCTCCATATGAGAGGTGGAGGACAGCAAAGCCACAGTCAGAAATATGACATGCTGCTTTCTGAGTAAGAAACATATGTTGCTGAGTAACGATACTACCAACACATCAATAAACAGCTGGCAGCCTCTAGCCCCTGGAGGCAACAGCCAAAGTAGTATCCCAGGATATCCCAGGATATCCCACGACCTAGAATGTGATGCAGATACTTTTGACAATATTCAGAAAGGAAATTTGGGTCTGAGGCCAAGAACCACTGAGGGAAGACCTCTGTTGTAGTTTAACCCCAGCAGGCAGCTGAGCAGCACACAGCTGCTCACACCCCGATAGTGGAACAGGGGAGAGAATTGGGAAGGTAAAAGAACAAGAACTCATTTGTTGAGATGTAGGCAATTTACTAAGTAAAGCAAAAGCTGTGCATACAAACAAAGCAAAACCAAATTCATTCACTACTTCCCATGGGCAGGCAGGTGTTCAGCCACTTCCAGGAAAGCGGGGCTCATCACGCACAACAGTTTCTTGGGAAGATAAGTGCCATCATCCCCCCCACCATTCCCTCCTTTTCCCCATCTTTTACTGCTGAGCATGATGCCATATGGTATGGGACATCCCTTTGGTCAGTCTGGGTCAGCTGTCCTGGCTGTGTCCCCTCCCAGCTCCTTGTGCATCCCCAGCCTCCTCGCTGGCCGGGCAGCAAGAAAAGCAGGAAAGTCCTTGGTTCTGTGTAAGCAATTCTCTGCAACAACTAAAATATCATTGCATTATCAACAGTATTTTCATCAAAAATCCAAAACACAGCATCATATGAGCCTCTATGAAGAAAATTAACTCTATTCCAGCCAAAAACATAACAACCTCCTATGTGGAGCAAGTCCATACAACATAGTATGAAAACAGATAATGCAGCAAGGACTGTATCAAAATACAGGTATTTATAAAATCCCTAAAAAATATTTGATCTTTACTTATTTATAGGAAAGGTCCAAAATAATCAGACACAGGTCATAAGGTCTGCTTAAAAACAGGTCAGACATTGAGGAAAATCTCAATCAATGGACACAGAGTCTCAGCCAAAAAACAGAAGGTAGGGCTGAGAGAGGAACTGAAGGAAATGAAAAAGTTGGAGAGCTTGTGCTGGAAGTCATTAGATGAATTTTTTTTTTTTGGCACAATTAGACCATCGCAAGTTGATTTTTTTCTGATTAATTCTAGTATAAACCACTCAGTTCCTGGAACATTTAGGTGACTATCTGAGACGTATTTTAGGGTCACAGTGAGATCTTTCAGAATGTGATCATACAATCTGTGATACCACAGCTCCTGGTGCAGATGTTTCTGTATAGGGTTATTGCAAGAAAAGGACACAATGTGGCTGGGGAAAGTAAAAACCTGCAGCAGGAAGTGCAGAGGTAACATCCATACCCTCAGTCTCTGCATACATGAAGTAAGAGAGGACAAAAACTGCAAGAGTATGGGCAAGCTTAAGTTGCACAAAGTTAATGCATTACAGGCTTGCTTGTAACAGTATCTACAAGTGCCAAGAGGTTTTTTTTTTTTTAGAAGGGGTTACTATAGAAAACTGGTGTCAATTCACAACAGTACTATTTACCGACATGCATTGTCAAGAATCTTCTGGTAAATCAGGGTTTAATTTGTTCAGGATTGGTTTGGTTATGTCACATGGAAATGGGAGCCTATTAAGTTAGGCTTATCAATGGCAACATCTGAAAGCATATAGCAACATAAAAGTTCCATCTGCAGAGGGTAAATCAAAGGTTTATATGAGCTAAATTGTTTCATTTTATCTTTTTTTTATTTCAGGGTTGCATTTATGGGGTCACAGTAGTTGGAGACCAGCTGTTTGAGCAAAATATGGCTTGCAGCAGGTTCTCTCTTCTGTTCTGAGTTTACTTGGGTTGATATTTGACAGGATGGAAGTTATCCACAAGATAGGAAACATTGAAGTAGGAATCATGACTTACACTGTGTACATTATTGCAAATAGTTCCCAGGGGAGTTAATAAGGTTGTGGCCTAAGTAAAACATAAACATCTTCCTTACATTTTGTTCTTTTTAGGGATAAATGGGATTTGGATCCAAACAGAAGCAGATTTTCTTTTTTTTTCTTTTTTTTTTTGCTTGTGTTCTTAAATTAACACAATGTAAATTTTGTACATAAAACATATTTCTAAAGTAATGCACTTTTTTTTTTTTTTTCCTGAGATGGTTACAACTGTAAGGCTACTACTACTTTTTTTTTTTTATTTTATTCCCCCATACAAAATGAATTCAGATTTGGAGTTTTCCAGGTGAGGATTGTCTCTGACTGTGTTTTTAATGTTCCCATCACAAAATGACTATCTACACTATTAGTATCAGGAGTAAATAAGATAGGTTTAAGATCATGGAAAACTTTGCATTTGCAATCTTTTCTTACCTAATTTAAAAAAATCTAAACTACATAAAAAATAAAAGCACCAATTTTTTAAAATCTTATTTGCAAATCAGTGGTATGAAAATAGAGATATAATTCGCATTATCACAAGTTTGTAACTATCAAATACTATTCCACAGAGAGCATGTGATGAAACAGTATTCGTCTGATACCTAATGATAATCCCATACAAATTTCCTGGTGTGTTCTCTGTAGCATATTTATGATCTTGTTGTGTCTGGTCCAAGTTTCTTGACATTCTGAGTACCCCTTTGGGGAAATATGACATCTTGCAGTAATGTACGCTGTGCATGTCGAAAAACAATGCCAATCTGCTTCTGCTACTCTGAGTTTTAAAAGTGGAAATAGCAGGCTGCTCATTTTTTAGCATATGCAGGATGGTAATGTTTACAATACCAGCTGGAAAAGCAAGTGCTTGTACAAAACAGTGTGTGGAGAAAACAAAATAGGAGGAAGGAAAA
>VXAL01017122.1:19740-58484 GCA_013399475.1 Chauna torquata | reverse complement strand
TTAACTGAGTTATTAAATCAAACACCAGTGAGATTCAATGCAGTCATATGTAGTATTTACACAAATATTGACTGCAATCCAATTTCATACTCCACATTTCATATTCTGCAAAAAGAATCATTAGAGATAAGTATCATTGGATCAAAATATGAACGTTGGTGGTGACATTGCATCAAATACTATCCCTGAAAATGAAAGATATTACATAATAGCTAATAAAATCTTCTTTTTTTTTTTTTTTCTTCCTCTTCAATTTGATAAGATAGGAAATAAGAACAGTAGAATAAGATGTAAAGAAAAAGGAAAAATATACAAATTCTTCAGCAATACAGACAATGACTGAAGAAAAAGAAAGATGAGTGATTGATTTTACAATTAGAACAACAAAAACCAAGGATATCACTGAATCAAAAAATAAAGTCGTACAGAATAAAATAATAATTAGGATGTTAGGCAAAGGAAAATATTTACGGTAAAGCAAGGTGAGGTATCGGGAATAGGGAAAAAGTTTAGTACTCAAAAAATATACTTGCAAAGAACTTTAAAACTTCATTTGCACTGGTTCTGTCTGAAAGCACAACAAAGATATTACTTATTTTATCTAATCTTTTTGAGAGGCATATGGAATGAAATTCACAGCACACTATTCGAAAAGAGGTTGCTGCACTGGGAAGGTCTATGGATGAGACCTTAGATCTTTCAAAGACTATAGTAGGCAGGACATCATAGTACAGTTAGCTTCTGCAGGTTTTATATTTCTAAGTAAGAACAATAAAGGTGTCTCTTGTAGGGGTAAGTTTTCAGGTTTATCCAACACCTACAAATGCAATGGCTCCCCATGACCTATTTATTGCATTTTTTTTCCCCTGTATTATGCAAACAGAGCATTAGCAGAATTGCACAAACCTTGAGGTAAAACAGTACTGATTGTGCACCGCACTCCTCAGAGGGTCATTTCTTTTTATCAGGGGTAAAGAAATGAGGCATCATAATTTAAGGTCTACAACTTCTTTTGATGTAAGTATTTTCACTAGAACTTTTTGCAAACTTTTACTACAGTCTTTGACTTCTTCTTGTGATTAATGTCAGGATTTTTGCATAAATCTTTGAAAGATCAGATAGCGAAGTTGTATTTTCCCTAGTGGTACGAGAAACAATAAAAAGGTCTTGGTTAGATAGGATATTTCACTGATGAGAAGTAACTGTAAGAGGGAAATATGAGGATCTATGTAACGACAATATAGATTTCTGTGTTGGAAATTAATTAGAGTTTAGTAATTGACTGCTAGTTTTGTAGATTGTTTGTAAATTATGAAGTAAAATAAGACTTAGTTCTTTCAATTTATAACTGTAAAGTGTTATAGAACCAAGAAGAAAAAAAGAATCAAAATTTTATCTTTGCTTAAAATAATGTCAGCAATAAGTTATAAACTATGTAATAAAATTCAGACACAGAAGACTTCTAAATGTTAACATAAGGCTTCTGGGAAATTAACATAATTAAAGAAGGAAGTATTAGTATCTGTTTTTTCAAGAAATATGCAAAGGATACATTTTGCTCGTGGTTTGTACTTCTACACTTAACAGTAACTCAATGAAATTCTGTGCATGCAGCCTGCTGTGGAGCAAGCTAAATACTGCAAAAATTGCTGATATATATGGTCTGACTTAGTAGCAGTGGTGTAACTTACTGTCTTGAAGCTTGAATGGAATGCAAAACACAGTAAGTACTACATAAAGATGGGGGAAAACTTCTGATGTTCAACCATCATAAAGGACACACAAATTTTCTTAGAAATCTCTCACCTACAGAAAAAGAGACAAAAATATCAGGAGGCTGGCCCGTAAGTGACATATTTTAACTTTGTNTTGCAAGTCATTGTGACTGCAGTTGAAAAAGTCAAGAGAGGAACAGGTATTTGGAGAGGCAAAAGGGAAACTATTGAGGGAAAAGGGAGAAAATGACAAAAGGAGATCAAAATCCATAATGTTAAGAATTAAAGAGGCTCTTCAAATACTAAAGTAGGTGGAAAAAAAAAGTTAAGGAGCTAAAGAGACCTTTTTATTCCAACAGAAGTAAAGATATAATCAAAATTTAAGAGGGAGGGCTATGGTCCATTCAACTACTACAATATCAATGAACTCCATATCAAGATAGTGTCATAGTCCTTCATTAAGAAAAGATTAATGATTAACATTCCATTGCTATAAGATTTTTTTCTCATAAAACACTTTGCATTGTGAAACGTATTTTACTACATAAACTGTACAATAAAACATAGAAACTGGAAGGATTTCCAGTGTAACCAAAGAACAGTTTGAGTCAAGCTGAGCTGTTTTTTTTTGTTTTGTTTTGTTTTGTTTTGTTTTGTTTTGTTTTGTTTTCTTTTCTTTTCTTTTCTTTTCTTTTCTTTTCTTTTCTTTTCTTTTCTTTTCTTTTCTTTTCTTTTCTTTTCTTTTCTTTTCTTTTCTTTTCTTTTCTTTTCTTTTCTTTTCTTTTCTTTTCTTTTCTTTTCTTTTCTGATTTTTTGTTTTACAAAACATTTTTCCAAGATCTTTTCAGTTTTCATAGAGCACAAAAATAATTTTTTAAAAGTTATTTTTTAAAAGAGGGAAATTCCTAATTTTGACCTTGTAGAAAGTCTGTACTTCTCCCATCACTAATAACCTATTGTTGAGGACATAACAGACATACAGGAACATTTGTCAGCACAAAAATAACAATTTCTCTTTATTGAATAGTCTAGCATTTTCCAAAGACTGAGAAATAAAATTTTACTTGGCTAATTTTAATATGTGAAGTAAATAAGGAATCATCCATATCCTAAGACAGTAATTCAGCTGAAGAAAATGTGCCAAAATGATCAGGAGGAAAGAGTGATTTATGTGGTATAGCTGCCAGCCTTTGAGTACTGAAGTAAAGGTTCAACAACTCCTACATTATAGTCATCTATTCATATAGTTTTTAATCAAAGAAGCTAAATCTTTTGTGGCTGGGTCTTGGGAAGCAATTCTGACTGCTCAAGTTTTACATACTATTGATGATATCTTAATAAAAACCTAACAGCCCATAAGACAAGAAGACATTTTTTAAGGTAAAAGGAAAGTAAAGCAAAGCATATGACTTACACTAGGTATCAATGTGTCAATATCTTTAGTTTTACTACCATATGTATAATTAGCGCTTTAAATAATAATGATATATCTCTTATTCCATGGTTAGTGAGCAGTGTCTCCAAAGACTGACAGGAAGATTTCTGAATGGTCTTTCACTGAGTGACATTTCTTCATGACCAGTAATTTTGTTATGAGCATTGGCAGGTGATGGAAGCTTGGAAACATGCTTCTAGAGGAGGTGGATTAGCAGTGCAAGTGAGCTGAACTCCAGGATGTGCATAAGGCTGCTGAGAAGTGAAATTTCTCTGTGTTCCACACAGTTAAGTTTTATTTTCAAATTCATGAAGAAATCACTTTGCTTCGCTAGACTATTGTAAGTCTCTTCATTATTGTTGCATCCCACCTCTACTACTACTTATGATTTGTTTCTTTATGGGCACCTAAAACCTTTATGTGCTGATTTCTGCCTATATGGCAATTCTAGTTAAAGAAGATTGCTTAGATTGGTTTGTCTCTTAATTTGTGCATTTTCATTTCTAGTAAAATTATTCAAAATCTATTTAGCAGTCTGTGGGAGGTCTTTCACTTAATTTTAAAATGTCTTTCTTCACTTATTTATGTAGTCTATAAACTTTTAATCACATTTTTATTGAAACCCACCATGTGCTATTTTTGCATGACATTATTTTTGTTTATTCTAGATTCAAGACTACATATTTCTGAAGTCTTTTTTTTTTCTCAGTGTTGGATCTGTCTTCCACAAACAATCTACTCCTGTATTAGGACATAAGCTCTGTCAAATTGCATATGTAGATCCATAAGAATCCATAAGTTAAAATGTGTCGTAGATTTGTTGTCTTGTTTCATTTCGTATACGAAACTCAAACTTTCAATAAAATAAATATAAAAATCATTTAGGAATCTCAGTAAAATAATCTGATAATTGACTTGTTTTTCCTCACTTAATCATGGTACATTAAATCTAATGGTTTACATCCATTTGTGTCAAAAATATATACCTAACTTTCAAAGACTGTGAACGAAACTTACTTTCAATGCAAGAGATGCTTGTATATTTTCCAGGTCATTGCTATATTCTATAGGATTTCAGATATTTTGGTTTACTTTATCCTTTTCTACTCACTGTCTTGTTTGTATTTCTCTGTTTTGAGAAGCTATTTCACAGAATTACAGAATGGTTGAGGAAGGGTCCTCTGTGGGTCACCTTGTCCAATCCCCTTGCTCAAACAGGGCCACCAAGAGCCAGCTGCCCAGGACCATGTCCAGATGGCTTTTGAAAATCTCCAAGGAGGGAGAATCCACAACCTCTCTGGGCAACCTGTGCCTGTGCTCAGTCACCCTCACAGTAAATCCTTGCCTGCAAACCATGAGTTACATGCACAGCGTTATATTTATGACCGTTTCTGTCTAGAAATGTGCCAGGGATCAGCACATTATTTGAAGATGGAGTTACATCACTATCAACATATTAGGTAAAGTATATATTTTTAAGTGTCTTCCCAGACTAAATATTTGTAAGCTTTCCCCTTATTCTTTTTCATTATTTTTTAATGATTTAAATGCAATTGTTTATCTGAATTTGGCACATATACTACTTCCATTCAGCTCAGTGGTTGTCTGATCATCTAGTTCCAACCCCCCTGCCATGAGCAGGGACACCTCCCACTACAGCAGGTTGCTCAGGGCCCCATCCAACCTGGCCTTGAACATCTCCAGGGATGGGGCATCCACAACTTCTCTGGGCAACCTGCTCCATTGTCTCACCACCTTCTGAGTAAAGAATTTCCTCCTAATATCTAATCTCAGTCTCCCCTCTTCAGTTTAAAACCATTCCCCCTCATCCAATTATCTGCCTGAGTAAAAAGTCACTCTCCATCTTTTCTACAAGCCCCTTTTAAGTACTGAAAAGCTGTAATGAGGACTCCCCAGAATCTTCTCTTCTCCACATCCTCACCCCTCTCAGCCTTTCTTCATAGAAGAGTTGTTCCAGCTCTCTAATCATCCTCGTGGCCCTCCTCTGGACCTGCTCTAACAGGTCCATGTCTTTCTTGTGATGGGGGCCCCAGACCTGGATGCAGTACTCCAAGTGGGGCTTCACAAAGGCAGAGTAGAGGGGGCAATCACTTCCCTCAACTTGCTGGCCATGCCTCTGTTGATACAGCACAGGATGCAGTTGGCCTTCTGGGCTGTAAGCGCACAATGCTACCTCATGTCAAGCTTTTTGTCCACCAGAACCCCCAAGTCCTTCTCCACAGGGCTGCTCTCAATGAATTCTTCTCCCAGTCTATATTCATGTCTCGGATTGCTCTGACCTAGATGCAGCACCTTGCACATGGAGACCTCTTTACGAACTCTTTTGACCTCTTTTATGATCCGTTTCCTATGACTGGTAAGAATAGGACACTGTGGCTAAGCCTACTTGTCCAGTTCTGTTCTTAGGCAGTGAAATGTATCTGACATCACTATTTTTGATTCTCTGTGCTAAAGTCTAGATTCATTTTCTTCATTCTAAAATGCATTATTTTAATGCTTCTTCACAAAATATGGTTCTTTTAGCTTAACGTAAATCTCAAACTGACTAAATAAGGTACAGGATAGTTCCAACAAAAGTAAAAGTAGTTTACATCTTCACTTTTCCTTAAAAATATGTTATGCCAGATGTTTCAGCCACTAACAAGACAATTAAAGTATTGATTCATACTCTGAATGCCTACAGTTCAGTGCGATACCAGTCATACAAGGCACCAGCTTGAACAGCTAAAGATGTGTTGAATTACAAAAGAACTGTGTAAAATTATAAGATGCAAATGAATTAGTCTAAATCATGATAAGAATGAAATAGCCATTCTAGTCAACCCTGCAGCCATCTTGTAGACAGGAGTGTGACTTCTTTGTCAGATTCTGTTTTTAAAATTAAACTCACACAATGTTTTCTGTTTCTAGTTACTTTACTTATATTTTACCTTCTTTCACCTCTTCTTTCCTTTGAATATTTAAAAATATCATCCTTCTTTTTTTCTGCTTTGCAATTTCCATCTACATACTTTGTCTCCCTATACTAATAAATATCCCAGTGGTGTTACATACCGCTCCAGGAGTAATACTAATGGCTGCAACACTTTTCAGTGCTATTCTATTTGTTCTGCCACTATAGTTTTTATTCTTTTCCTACTACACAGCACGGGAGAGTATCCAGAAAGCGACAGGTCAGGAAGAAGTTACTTAGAGTAAATAAAAGAGCAGCAATAAAAGCATTCCTTGATGGACTGAGCCCAGTAAAGCTAGGTTTCAGTCAATTACATGTCTCTTTTGTTGATGACCCAGTGAAGAGCACATGCACGCACACACACACAAAGAAACTACCTTTGATGGTGTGGAGTTTTAATATATAACTGTAGTGGGTGAGTGTTATTAGATGGTTTTTAGATGCTATGATGAGAATTTTTTAAAGAAAAGCTAAATGTTTATCGGGATTTGTAGTGATCGAAAGAGCTTTTTACTTTTACACTATTCTCGTAATCTGGTAGTAATAAAGACAGGACATGACTTGAACATGACATAAATTCTAATTGTTCTTGGTGTTAACTTTAAAATTCAAAACATTTTGATCTTCTGTACCACATGGGGTGGAGGGAAGAAGTCTTACTTTTGCAAAATTTCCTTTAAAATCAGAGAACGTAACCTTTCTTGCATTTTATTATGTTTTGAAAAATGTCAACACATTCTAATTGGCGTGTCAGAGACATAAATTTGGTGGGTTTATTTATTTATTTATTTATTTATTTATTTATTTGAAGTGAGTATCTACAAAAGCCAAACTAGATGAGTTTTTATGCTAATTAATGCACTTGATAGTAGTTTTAGCAGAAAGGTCAATATTGAAGATTCTGAGGTACATTTTTCTACAAAGAACAGCTATGTTTGATTAACTTGTCTGTGGCAGTGGATATCTGGCTAGACTTCGTTAATTAATATTGTTCTTTTAACAATTGCAGGATTTTAATAGTCAGGTTGGTGAAGTTGGAATTAAAATTCATTCAAGAACTTTTTGAAATTCAGGCTTTCAGAAAAGAACAATGACTGAAATGGAAAACAACCTATAATGCACATATGGAGTGTTCATATACATGTGTTTTGGCATATTATGCATTTTTAAATGAGTTTGACGTATAATCAGATTAATAGAAATTTTAATGCATCACTGAATGACCTTAGCATTGTGTATCTTTTTGTAAGAGCATCCGTATTAAGTTTTTTCCATTATAATGTTTCAGTAGGTCATTACAGTGAAAGTAAACATCACATTGAGATGAATATGTCTAACAAATATTTCTCTCTCTTTTAAATATATTTTAGAATAACATATTGTAGATATAATAATTTAAATATTCTTTTACTTCACAAAAAAAAGGCCATGAAAGATTGTGAATAACATCTACTGTATTGCCAGTCATCCAGTTATGTTGCAACCACTGAGAATCTAGAATAGAACCAATAATAAGAGTAATAATAATAACATGGGAAAACATGTATTATAACAATAGAAATGCTATGCTTCATATTTTGTAGGAATTTTATCATCAAAATTAAGAGGCATGGGACTCTTTTCTTTCCAGATATTTCCCTGATTACCGATTCTTATTTGAATGGTGATTAAGTGAGTGATTTGCTTTTGACAAAGAATTATTTTCTTCATAAAGGATAGGTATATTGCAATTTGTATTCCGGGAACACCTATCTTTTTATAGACCTTTTATAGGTCTTCACCCTGAAACAGGGCTACAGATTCTTTCTTATAGAAATAGATTGCCTACTGCTGATATATTGCTTGAGTTCCTTACTCTCTGTGCATCAGATGGCTATCCTACGGATAAAGATATTCAGTTTTCTGCAGAATACTTTCAATTTTGAAAGCAATGAACAACAAGAAATTAAGCAAATTTCTGTTAGATAAAAGGGAAACAAAACAAAACAAAACAAAAACAAAATGAAAATCCAAATAAACTTTCAAAAGCAAGCAAGTTATTTAATTATCCAAATTGTGGTAATGGGCCCTTGCACGTGCGTATTGCCCATGTGTGTAAATTAAATAAAATAAATTACAAAGAAATGGAATAAGAGATAGTAACAGAGAGAAAATAAATATTCCACCAATATTAGCAACTTTTAAAATAATGGCAATTAGCAAATAAGTCACTAACCTTCCCCACTGAATTCACGTTTCCTTGCCCATTTTCCAAAAAGGTAACCTCATTTAATGAGCATTAATATTGGAAGGAACATTAAAGAGCACATTTTCAAATGCATAGGAGAGAGAGAGCAAGAAAAAAAACAGGAATATTAAAAACAAACGGCTTAAAATGTCAGAAATTGTGAGTAATAGATAAAAAGTAAAAAAACAAAGGTTCAAAATACAGTAAATAATCTGAATATGATTCTGGATTTTGTCAATGTGATTGGCACTTTTATCTGAAAAACTTTCTATACTCAAAGTTTAATATCTGTGATGGCAGAAGCAACTTTGATTTTTTTGTTTTATTTCCGCAGATACTGTGAGGGGTATACCTTATTCAAGACAGCATCTTGATGTTGTTTGTTTTTGTGAAAGTTTCTTCCTGATCTGAAGTATTAAAAAAAAAAATATATATATTTTTAGGTGTGCAGACCATCACCAAGTACTTTGAAATTCTCAGTGACTTGAAGTGCTTCTGAGACTGTCATCCTGTCCAGAACTTGGCAAAAAAGCAGACACTTTAGTCTACAAAGTCCTAGACACAAATCTGAGCAGGCATCTTGAATGTTAACTTAAAAAATAAAAATAAAAATCCTTACAGTCAGTAAAAAACTTTACTTTTATCAGGCACTTTTGTGCTCTGGACAGCAGCCATTCCAGAGCTACCTTTGGCATGCCGACATTTTTGCAACTACTACCAAAGGCAAAGATTTCTTTTCAGGGACATAGAATTGTAGAAATGTAACTTGATATTCTCTCATCAACACCAAATTCAGTGTATTTTTTCATTTCTTTCTTTGAAGAAAAACAAGGCTGAACAAGTCAGCTAAAATTACAGTCTCATTTATCTCAGTAAGGACTAAGTTTGAATTAATTCGGTTGTGAATTTGAACATGAATTTCACCAAGTCTGAAATGGATATACCTACAGGATCATAAGATAATTGGATAATTCCAGCTGGAGGGGAACTCATGAGGTCTGAAGTCCATCCTCCTGCTCACAGCAGGACCAGCTCTGAAGTCTGGCCTAGTTGCTAAGGGCCTTGTCCAGTTGGGTCCTGAAAACCTCCCAGGATGGAAACTGCACAGTCTCTTTGGGCAACCTGTCCCATTGCTGGGCCATCCTTAGGGAGAAAAAGGTTTTTGTTATATCTAGTCCAAGCCTTTCTTGTTCCAGTTCATGGCAGTTACTTCTTGTCCTCTCACCATGCACCAGTGTCAAGAGCCCAGCTCCGTCTCCTCAAGAAACTCCCTGCAGGTATTGAGATGTTGCTGTAAGGTGTTCTTGAAGACATTCCTTCTTCAGGCTGAACCAGACCCTATGTCTCAGGACAAGTGCTACAGCACCCCTCACAGTGTCTTGGTGGCTCTCTCCTGAATGTATTTAAGTTAGCTGATGACTTTCTTACACTGGCACCCTGAATGCCATGGTATCCAGGAGCAGTTCTTGATTCCAGGTGTGTAGTCCTGCTGTGTCCTGTCCCTATTCCAGTGATCTCCCAGGGTAAGTAAGTGCTACAGCTAGTGAGCTGCAATTCTTCAAAGCCTGGAAGCCAGGAAAGCTGCTCTGACCATGTGATCTGAATTCTGCATTGACTGGAGTCTCATGGGATGCTGCAGTAAGCAGACGAATTTCTGTATAGAGGTAGATTTAGCCTCTTGGTAGCAAAGTATTTCTTTAGTATTTTTCTTCCAGGTATTGTTGTACAATGAGATAATAAGATAATAAAGTCAATTAAGTTAACTAAGCACCTAAAGCAAGTAGACAGATATTCAGTATGGGGCTTTTAGGTATGTTACAATCAAAATGTTTTTGTGAAGATTGACAGTTTTTGCCTGCCTTGGTCTCACAACTACCGGTGGGTAGATCTACATTGCAATCCACAATGTCATTTCCTAACAGATATTTTTGCTCATACTCACATTAATCCACCCAAATCAGCTTCTGGTATGGCAAGATGTACTTCAGCTATGCAAAAGTCATACCCCTACCATACAGGCCTGCAGTGCACTGATATCCAAAGCAATAAGATAAAAATATGTGCTGTGCCCTGAGGTACAGGATGGGCAGTTTTAAATAACTGCATGACATCAGTGTAAGAATGGCACATGGCTTCATTAACAGGATTACACTGTTTACCAGAATCCCCAAGTACTGTCCAAACAAAGACGGATCTGTGAGAGACACCCTATTCTTTACCCTCTTCTACTACACCCTGGGGGTAGAAGAATATTCAGGCTCAGACTCCCATTCACCACTTGGAGCAATACCAATAGTGGCACAATCCCATCACAGCACCATGGGTTCTTTAGGACTCCCTGCCTACAAATACTGTTTCAGCGCTCTGTAGAGTATCATACCACAGTACTATATAATACAGTACTGCCCTCTTGCATGTCTGTGAGTTTACCTCTGCCGTGTTCTGTGATATGGCAAAGAACCATCTCCTGCATCAATAATGAGACTGAAACCTCCCTTTTTCTAGGCTGCAGCCAAAAAGAAATAGGCAAAGAGTAAGAACAGATGCATGCCCAGCTGCTACAGGAGTACATTCCCAGAGAACAGCTGCTGTTGTACATTTGTTCTCCCTCAGAGGATCGGGTCCAGGGGCTGAATATAAGTACTTTCAGAGTTTATAACAGACCAGAGGTCTTTCTTTGGTCACCTACCTACCATCCTGCTGCTATTGGTGGCCAAAGGCACGTAATTAGGGAAAATTTCAAGAAAAAGAGAAGTATATAGAAACTTTCCGCTCTTATTGCTGGACAGCAATAATACTGTAGGAATTTCCTGCAGTGGAAAATGCATCTAGACCATCATGCTTAATAGTCACTGATAGACCATTTTCCATTTGTTTAATGTCTTTTAAAACACATTTATTCTTTCATTTTCCACAGCATTCATTGACAATGGGTTCCACAATTTAATTATGTTTGTTTGATTTAGCTGCCTGGCCCTGGGTGTCCTCCTGCTCTGCAGTTATTCAGAATTTCCTGCTGATATTAGCTATGCAGCTGATGATCGTAGAGGAGTAAAAGGCATTTTTAGCGATAGTTAAAACTGAGCATTGGAAGTTATTGCATTTTACCAGTGGGGGAAAAATAAATAAATAAATAAAACACAAAACCAAAGAAATATTATGTCTGCTTATATTAGAATACTGTAGGCACAGACACAGAACATTAAAATACAGATTGTGAAAACCATTTCAGGTCATGTGGACTCTTTTCAATTCGGCGTGTATTGTTTAACTAATGTTAACAAGTTGTGCAACCTGGAAATATATAGCTCAAATAAATCACTTTATTTTTTGTGCTAAGCTTGAAATACATTTTACAGAATAAAAAGTTCAATTTCTGATAGTGTCAGTTTAACCTAGCATTTTAACTGAGGCAGAAAACAAAAACAAACAAACAAAAAACCTGACCAGTGTGAAGCTTACTATGTTATGAGTCTGTCCAATAAGACCTCTACAATTTCTTATTTTATGTGGTCATAAAAAAGACCCCACAGCTGTTCTTTGTAGCTGACTGAATTTACTCTGCTTTCCTTGGCAAAATTTTCTCATTTTACCATTATGCAACATACTTCACACAGCTCAGTTGCTGCTATCTAATTCCGTATGGGGATGTACTTCTTCAGTGCCATACGTTTACAGTTCATAAAAGATTTGCAGACCTTCGTGATACAAAAATATTTTAAATATAGGCTAATATTATATTTACAATAGATGTGTGAACTGGTAAGTTATTTCAAAACCCCACAAGTGATTCAGGATTCTGAACAATACTATAACTTTGTCAAATGTGTAATTATTTCAAAACTGCAGTCCAAACTGACATTTCATAATAGGATGATGGAATCTGGTAAATTATATGGGCTACTACAGCTCCCTGATCTTTAAGGTCATCTCCAGCAGAGATTTAGGAGGCTGAGGTCTATGCTATCCTCTCCAGAGGATCACCTGTAGTGGAGATTAACAAGTGTTTCACTGTTACCTTGTGTAATGTTAATGTCATTCTGCACCATTTCTTGTCCTCCTCCATATACTTTAGAATGTGATGAGCACCTATCCCTAAAGGATGACAAAGAAATGTTGTAGACTCAGCTAGAGTTTTATTCTTATAAGAAAAGAATAGCTTCATGACCTGTAGCTTCAAGTTGCTCCACTTTCTTGACCAGAAAATCAGTTTTTGACCAGAGAAAATTTCTCAGATATTTGTCAAAAATGGCATCTTTTCATTAAAGAGTTTTCAATTCTAATTGTTTTTTTTTTTTTTTTTCCATATGAAATGACATTGATGCAAATATATTTCACCAAGATCTGCTAAGCAGAAATAATTCATACTATTCACATAGCTAAATTACAGAAAGCACATATGTTAGGATATAACTTACAATAACTCAGGTAGGTTCAGACAGAAATGCATTTTACCCAAAAGGCATCTTCCAATTTTTCTGTATGTACTGATTTATACATAGTACCGAAGATATTATGAGCAAAACATCTTTAGTTGGCCACAGCACAAAGTTCAACTATCTAATGAATATCTCATACCAGTAGGAAAAATTTTGTTTCCTAGCTAGATGCAGTGATCTCCTTGTGTAAATAACAGTGAGAGTTTACAAAGAATCCAAATGAAAAATAGCCAGAAATTGACAGCTTGAGCACCAGTATTAACACCCTCCTTGCTAATTGCTGCCATCACAAATGAATGGAATTATTTAAATCTCCTGACAGTGGTTACGTAACGTTCTGTGGTTAAGGGAACTCGAGGCAGTACATAACAGATGCCATCATTAATATGGAGCTGCATATGCTTCCAGTGCACAAGCTTTTGTGAGCTTTTTTTTTCCCACCCTCTTTTTTTTTTTTTTTATTTGTTATTTGAAAATAATTCTTCAAAATTCTTGGTTTCTGCTTTTCCACCCAGGTATTTTAAAATGAACTGTTTTTACCCTTCACCTTTTTCCAGCAGAGAGCCTATTTGGACAGTATTCCAGAGATAAGATAAATATTTATTCCCAGTAGAACCAGTATTAGTTATAATTTAACAGCTTGTATATGAAGAACAAACTGTCTTTTACAGGCTCATTTTTCCCTCTCTTTTTCCTAAGAAACTTAGAAAAAAACCCTAAATCTTTGGGAAACCAAGTCTTCTGTTATTGTTGCTGAATTTCAGCCTCTTACTTTCTCAAAGTTTAAAACCTGTCTTGAACTTCTAAGTTCTGCTTCTTCAAGGATTTTTTTTTTTTTTTTCCTGAGAATCTTTACGGGTTTCATTATAAATAAAAACAACCAAAACACTTATTGTGTGACTCCATTCCATTCACACAAAATGCCACCCAAAGCAATTCGTCTGTCCTGTTTCTTTCCAGTGTCAACAATTAGGCATGGCAATGGAAGAGAAACCATTTAAAAAATGTTGGTATACTACTGTATATGAACAAGAGATTGTTGTTACAGATTTTCTTCATTTTCCAGTTCTTCCCTTCTCTATGTACCTTTCATCACATACCCTCTCTTCATCTGTCCACCTTTCCTTTCCCTATGAAAGAGGACATATTCAACAGTAGTTTGTGATTTTCTCCTTTCACTCTTCACTCTTAGCTCTTTTTCTCCCACTAACCTGGACAGCAGGAGTCTAAAACAAGACAGAGTCTAAAAGCACCTTTTTGACAGGGATACACATACCATCTTCCCTTCTCTCAGATCACTACTTGTTCTCTTCTGAACCTTTGTATCTCTCAACAGCCTCCAACAGGGAATTGATGTCACTTCTCCTGGTGAAAAACAGTTGATGCATATCTGCCTTAGGGACTTGGGGCTTATGCATGAGTCACTGATGGGAGTGTGACTGAGCATCAGTGAATTGGAGAGGACAACTCCAGAAAGAGAATTGCACAACAGCACACATGAAAGACTGCCACCTTCCATGTAGTCACAAGTTTGGGGTGTCTCAGACCACCAGAGCTGCTCCAGCCTTTTCACCTGACCTGGGAGGTGTTAAAGAGTCTAAGTGGTGGCTTGGAAAAGAGACTAAATGGGTGAGAGTCACATCACAGAAATATTGCAGTCACTACTCCTGCTCACTAAGAGAAATGACTTCTCTTAAGTGGTAAAACAAACTTTCTCTTTATTTTTCTATCCAATGTAAGAGTTCCAAAGCCAGATGAAGAAGGTGGGATCAAACACTCTGACTGTAAGAGTTTATCTGGAGTTAAAATCTCTGTACAACTTCATTCTACATAAAGCAGTCCTTCTTCTAGCACTCCTCATTCATGTATGAAGTGCTGCTCAGACAATATGAAACAGAGGCACAGAGAGGCTTGTTTGTGATCTTCTCAATGAAAAAGAAAATGTTTAGCTACTTTGATAGGAAGAAGAGCTATGAAAACAGATTCAAGCCCTTGACCCCTTGCTGTACTCTTGCTGATGCAGCCTGGGATGCTGCCTGCCATCAGTGCTGCAGGAATATAGAATCATAGAATATCCTGAGCTGGAAGGGAACCACAAGGATCATTGAGTCCAACTCCCATCTACACACAGGACCATCCAAAAATCAAACAATATGTGTGAGAGCATTGTCCAAACACTTCTTGAACTCCGGTAGGCTTGGTGCTGTGATCAGTTCCCTGGGGAGCCTGTTCCAGCGCCCAACCACCCTCTCGGTGAAGAAACTTTTCTTAATTAGTAATTAGCTTGCATGCCCCATTTAACAGTAGACCTACATCTTCCTTGTATATTTGCTTCCAACTAACATAACAACAGATGCCTTTCATGTTATTCTTGATCTCTCTTGCCCATCTCAGCTACAGCAGAACTTCTGCTCTCCTTACTGCACTGCTGCACACCCATGTAATATTTCTGTGTTACCCCTTGATAGTCTCCCTTTTTCTGTCTCGCAAGTGCTTTTTTTTTCAGCATTGGTAGTGCACTGTTTATCCAGGCTGGTTTCTGGTTGTATCTTTTTGTGCCTTTTTGCACTGAGGAGGAAGGACTGCCCTTGCACTTGGAGATGGTTGTCTCTGAAAAGCTCTCCCAAGCCAATTGGCCTTCCATTGCAGACTCCCATGAGATCTCTCTTCATTATTCCCTGAGCAAGCTGAGATCTGTTCCTCTCTAGGTCTTTATTCTGCTCCTTGTCTTCCTCACCGTTAGGATCTTATACTTCACAACCTTATGATCACTATATCTTCAAAGCGGCCATTTGTGCTCAAGTCTCTGTACAAGTCTTCCTTATTTGTACACAGTTGGTCTGGAAGAACACCACTCCTACCTAATGAGCTTATGCTGGCATAGTTTGTGGAAGTTCTCCTCAGTGGATTCCAAAAATCTGCAGCTTGTGTACTGCTGTGTTGCTTTCCAGAAAATATCAGGGTGGTTCCTGGTAGAACCAGAGAGAGCAGGCCTGAGGCCTATTTGAAGTGTCTGAAGAAGTTCATCCATCTCTTCATCCTGATCCAGTGGTCTGTAGCAGACACCTATCACAAACTCTCACTGGGTGGCAGTTCCTTTCATTTGGACCCAAAGGCACTATGCAGAGCACAGCTAACATCCATGCACTCGAACTCTCTTCAACAGAGAGTCCTCCTCCTCTTTTGCCCCTTCTATCTTTCTGGTGTGGCCTGTGTCTGTCCACTGTGGGACTCCCATCATGTGAGTTGGCCCAACGAATTTCTGCAATTCCAAAAGCATTGCAACTGTGGGACTGCTTGCATAGCTCCATTTCTTCTATTCTTTTCCACAATGCATGAGTATTGCTGTACAGATTTGAGATGATGTGTTGCCTGCCCCTGGACTCTAAAGGGAGTGTGGGATTCTCCCCCAGGGCTCTACTTCACATATGCTTTCACCTTGTATCCTCTGGCCTCCTGGGTTTGGAGAGCACTCCCTATGAAATCCATTTTTAACCCTCACTTGCTAAGTTAGCCAGCCCATTGTGAAAAATGTCCTGGCAGGAACCTCTGAATTGTCTTCAAAGCATATCTCATGATCATGGGTGCCAAAACCCTGCCTGCAATACTAGCCATGTAGCCAGGTGTGGATTGTTTGATACACCTGCTTCTGCCTTCACCCTTGTCTTGCACTGGCAAGGACTCAGAGAAAACAGCTCAGGCTCCTGTCCCTTTTGCTTTGCTTTTTCGGAGCTTGGTAATTCTGACTGCTCTTTTGTGGCTCGCTCTTTGCAGTATCATTGGAACTCATGTGGAGGAAGAGGAAGGGTAGTAGTCTCTGGGCTTGAGGGGTCTTGGCAGTCTCTCTATGACATGCTGGCTTTGGTTCTAGGCAAGCAGCAAACTTCCCCTGACTGTGTGGCAGGTTGGCAGGAACCGTAGTCTTCTGCTGAAGGGAGTGTCCTGCTACTGATATGCAGCACTTCTTCTCCCTGATGGGTTTTACCTGTGAAGCAGGAGATTCTGGCCCAGTTATCCCTTCCAGGGAAACCTGTCTGTTCTTTCTATTTGTTGCCATTTTTCCAGAGGAGGGGAGAGAGGCTGCCCTGCTGCCATGTGGCTTGAGGTTCCAGGGTGCCTTGTTCTGCAAGTCACTATCTTAGCCCTTTTTAGGCCATGCCTTTGGTCATCCAATATTGTCAGCATGCTGAGGCCTCAGCCCTTGTCCCTGCAGCGTCACTACTTGCTTCCTATTCATTCCCTACTAACCCTCCTTACCACAGCATGACCTGCTGCACTCTTCCTGCAACTCCTGCACCTGCCAGCTCTGTGATCCATCAGGGCATGCATCCTACAGGAGATGACCCCACCCTGCTAAGTCCAGGGAGGAGCAATAGGCCCTATCTGCAGTCCTTCACCTCAAGTGCTGCATCCCCCCTCAGGAGCTCTGATGAGGTATGAGGACAGTCCTATGGGCTGCACCTGAAGACACCATCCTCTATTTTGTCCCCACCATGTGACTATCAGCCTGTATCCTACTAAGATACAAGCACCAGCAGCAGACAGTGGCCTAAGGAAAGACAGTGCTTACATGCCCTCCTGTGTGAGCTGCCCTGCTGACAGCTGCATCCTTACTGCAGCACCCCTTTGCTGAACTTTGGCTTGCTGCCTTCCCCAAGTGCCAGCAAAGCAGACTGTGGAAGCTGAGCACAGGCATCTCCAGCTTGGTGCCGGGTACCACTTGCCCTGACACCCTTCTCTGCAGGCCCTTTCTTATGAGAAAATGAACCCCCTAAAGCACCTCCTGGCTCCAGGTCACATAGCTTGTGAACACCATTGCAGCTTCACGCTCCTTTCCCCCATATCAACCCCATAGCACGTGCAAGCTGAGCACAGGCATCTCCAGCTTTGTGCAAGGTTTCTGGAAAGACAATTCCCTTCTCCCTGCACACCACCCCTACCGGAACACCCTCCAGCCAAGGTTCACTTATCTCACAAATACTGGCTAACCAGGTTGCTGTGCTAGCAGTCATCTCACAATCAACAGCCTTGGTTTGTCACCTTTCCCCAGCAGTGGTGTAAATTTTGCATGTTGCTGTGGGAAACCTGCTGAGGTGGAAGGGCTGCAAAGCATAGGAAGTCATTGTCTCTGGATGCTACCCAATTTGGAGCCTGAGGAGAAGGAGCAGAGCTAGTCCACTGTGGGTGTGGAAGCAGCTGTGGTTTGGGCAGACAGCTGTAACAGCAAAGGAGAGTGTTCCTCAGTGTGTCTGAAGGGATGCTCCTCATGTCTTCCTCTAGAATAGGTTTGCTAGGATGTGCAAGAAGCAGAAAAATGGATTGGGGCTGCTGTGGAAAGGTCTGCTGGCTTTCTAGAGTGTCTCCTTTTCTGAAGGATGTCTGCAAATTCTTGGAGAGATAATGCAGTCCCACAGTGTTGAAAATCCCCAGCCTTCCTCCATTTCATTTCCTGGGGCAGCTGAGTGGAAAGCTGCAGCTTAGCAGAGAAGAAGGTGGTGGGGAGAGGGGAAGGGATGACGATTATGAGATGGAAATTTTCCAAAAGGAGTGGTTTGCCCACCCTCTCTCAAACTTATGCCTATCTTCTCTCAAACACAATGTTGCCACCTGTTTTGTAAACCTCCTGGAGCTGACCTACAGCCTTGATGGGTTGGGCCAAAAGCAGGACAATGGTCGATCCATCTTTTTGTTTGGCTTGCTCCACTATGGATGATGTGCTGCCCCCATGGCACCTCTCCAATCAGAGATTCTAACCTGCAGCTGAAAGAAGGCCCATTTTTTTTCAGTTAATACTCATTCTAGATTAGCACAAAATATTTGGCATTTTGATATACAGTTATACATGCAATCGAGGGCAAAGTGTAAAGTGTGATAGAAACAAACATGGTACATTGGAAATCTTTTTCTCTTTTTTTGGAGATAATAAGATTCACAGGTCTTAATAAAAAAAGAATCCATATCAAACTCTTCTACATAATCAACAATTATTTTAGACTATGTTACAGATATCTACCCATCTATAGATAGATGCTTATAGATAATGCTATAGGAACATTAAAGTTGCCAAGATAAGTAATCAGAAGTTATGAAGTTCCAAAATTAAGATTGTCAAGGCAGGTTAAATTCATTATGCTCCCATACTCCTTGTAATACTTTTTATTTACGTGATGCTTCACTGTGTCTTGCTAATCATATAATAACATGAGAAACTGATTCCCTTCAGGAGCATTTCTTTCCTCCAGATGTTTCAAAAGCCTGTAGTAAGTGCTATAGAACGGTGTTACAGCATATTTGGCAATGACAGTTTGGCAGATAACATTTATGAAACTCCAAAATAGCATTTTAACTATGCATTTAATTAAGAGTTCAGTACTCATAGAACTGTAAAGCAATCGGGATGAAGGGATGTAAGAAAAACGTAAATGGTATTTAAGTTTTGTTAAACCATTGAGACACCTTTGATAAGCCCACAGTCTAGGAAGTGATGTCTTGAAATTGAAAACAGAGATGTATTTTCCCTCTCCTTTCAGTTATTTGGCAGACTGCTTAGCAACTTACAGGTAGAAGACAGAGGGGAAAAGAAAGGGTTTCATACTTTTAAAAACAATGTACATATGGCTCACATGTTAACATTCATACCCTCTATACACTAATACAGATGTTCATCTATTTTATTTAAAGCACCTGCTTTAGCTTCCTAAATAAAAGTCTATATTCCCAACAGTGTCAATCAGTTGTTGAGAAAGCAATCCAGAAAGTATGGATTAAGAATATACTTCTTTCTAGTGACCACTGAGGTGGCTTAAACCAAAGTTAATACCAGTTTTTGGTATGAGTAACTATGCAAATAAATAGATGGACACAGAAATCAATAAATAATGTGTACAGTGGTATATCGTAAAAGGAGATGCTGTTTTTATCCTGCTCTTTGAACTTGCTGTGAAACCTGAGAGCTCATTTTATTCTCCAAAATATTGCCTCAAACATAAGAGACAGATGCATGAAAGAGCTATCCCATGGTTACTTTACTTTACTCTTTACTTTAGGTCTCCATATTGATTTTTTCTTAGTAAGATATTATGCTGTTAATGTAGCTTGTAAGTGAACTAAAAAATAACATTGNAAAAGAAGAAGAAAGAAAGAAAAGCCAACATGTTTCTTCAAAATATCTATTTCATTCCAGAAATCCATCAGAAAAGCATACCACCTAATAGGATGTTTCTTTCACAGACTTGTGACCAGTAGTTTAATCCAACCGCACTTTTCCCAAATAACAATAAAGCATTTGCCTTGGGCTCATAACCTTATAGTTATGGATTTCATTGTGTTCCACTTCTAATTTGTAAAACTTGGCTTTACTCTAGATGCCTTTCAAACCTTCCAAGAAGATTGTTAAATGATGGGAGCTAAGCGGAAGGATGCAAAAAAGGAGAGTTTTTGTCTTTGAATATAGAATAAATAAACATACAGTTGCATATTGAAGTGATGCAAATGAAAGGTAGAATAGAATATCACAACTTTACAAGTTAATTGCAGAGTGTTGTCCTGAGAAACTCAACAAAAACAAAAGCTTATAATACTGCACGATAACTGACATTTTTTTCAGTACATTCTGGTGCAGCCTACAGACCACTTCATGTTGGTTCTGCTGGTTTTGCTTTCACAGTATAAGCTCTTTGGAGCTTATATCACTGTTATTTGTTCAGTGTCCTGGAAGCAAAAGATTCAGCTAACCTAGACCTGTCACTTCAGACTCTGTGTTTCTGAAGCTGAATGTCATGAAATCGTAACTTATGCTCCAGTCTATAAATGACACATCAAAGCAGTTCTTCTTGCTGTTGCATGACTATCTTGGATTGCACGAGGAATGAGGATATGGAAAAGAGAAAAGACTAAAATTTGAGCAACCAAAGGCATATTACATTCTTGAGTGTCATTAGTTTTCTGTCTTCTCATCTCCATCTGCCCTCTTCCCTTTCCTGTGCACATGCACCACACCATGAGCACCCTGAATGCACACACAGATGCCACCCATTCACCTTCTAGCCTATGGCAACAGCAACTGAGAACAGCATGAGTTTCACTTCACTGGCTTTCCAGCAGCACAGCTTTGTTTTAGCCTTGAAGCAAATGATACCTGTGTAGCAACAACTCTGTACTCCATCTATCCAGAGCACTCATTTCCCAGATGATAACAGCTGAAGTATGTTATTCATATCTTAGTTTATATAGGTTATTTCTTATTCTGTACATGTCTATTCAGTTAAGTGCCATTGGTACTTTAGAGACTAAATGCCAATTTTGATTACCACTCAAAATGTAAGTTTTGGATTCATTTACCTGCTTCACATGAAATTGTGCTTCTATGACATAATTGTTTCTGTATTTATTTTGCAAAAATATTGTTTTCATGTCATTTTTTAAAGATTCTGAATGGAACGATAGTTCTGGAAAGAGCTAGTCTTTGAGGCAGTCACTTTGAATCCTTGTCTACACAGCCTCTTAATCCTGATCGCAATACTCTTGCTATGCCTGTCTTTTTTTTTTTTTTTTTTTTTTTTTGGAGCTGATTGCAATTCATAAAATATCTTGGTGCAGGTGACAAATTACCCATAGAGAGCAAGCGAATGCTACTAAGTGTGTCTCACTTGTGACCTAAATCTAGACATAACTCGCCTCCAGCTTGAAAAGCTTGTGCATTAACCCACTGTGTCATCTAACCACCCTCTACTTCTGGCAAGTTAATGAATGATTCAGTGGTTTTCATGGCTTCAGTTAAATGCTTTTTCTGCAGCTGGAGACACAGTTTTAAAATACTGCAAGTGGAACAAATGCTATTGCTCATGAATGCAATTTATTTGTTACGTTCTCTCCACAATGGCTTTTTTTTTTCCTTATCTATTCATTTTCAATTTCCTATTGTTCTGATACTGCAGTAATAATAAAATATTCTATAGAAACTAAGAGGTGACTTCAAGTTATTTCAGCATGATCTTGACCTCCATGGAGGAAATATGCATGGGCTCTTCAAGCACTAACTACCTATGAATGAATCATTTCCGTTAGCAAAATGTGGAGAAAAAATACCATTCTGATATAAAATTTAACCTGTTCCATATAACTCCGATTTAATCTTTTCTGCAGATGGTACCATAGAAATAGTTGGATCACTTTACTTCATTAACTATGCAGACAGAAAATAATTTAGGCGTTCTATCCATCCAACCAGGCATAGCATATATAAACAGAAATTTTCTTGTTAATGCAAATCAAATATATGGGATGGAAAAGAACATCTGGTGCTTAAAGGAAAGGGCATTTCAAGTGTACTCTATTGGAAATAATTTGGTGCTTTCCTAAAGTCAAAATATATTTCCAGTTGGTAAGGATCACAGACCTGGGGTTCCTCCCGACCATATAATTCTGTCCTCATTCAGTGCTGCCTGAAAAAGGAAACAAGGAATGTGTTATGAAAAGACGTAATTATCCTCAGTGTTATTTAACAGTATTAGGCACTGCAGAAGAGGCCACGAATGTTGCGTCTTTCATTTATTTCAAGCTCAATTGTTCAGATATAAGGAAAGTGCTTAAGGCCATTACCTGTTTTACTCACACTGATTTTCAAAGTAGTGAGGGGTCTAAATTCATTAGAAGCTTTTGGAACTCTCATTTGTAATCTTCTGTGGTTATATTGCCCCAAAAAATGGGGCACATTTTATTACAATGCAAAATGAATGTGTAGCACCCCCTTTGTATGCTATCAAAAGCAAATAAACAAACACCTCAAAATTCCACATTAATTCCCAAATGAATATGAAATTTTAAGGAGAAAATTCTGCTGTTCAACTCTAAGTTATTTGAAATAAATATATTAGACACTGACTCCATGCCCAATTCTGTGTTAGATCCATATAAGACTTAAAACTATTACCACACTTTTTTTTCAGATCAGTCTACAGAGACTCATGTTTATCTTGGTGTCCACCATCATAGGTTTATGAAATCACCCTCAAAAGTTAATTTATCTGGATACTTAATGACACAACAGTCCACCATGCTAGCTTGAGCTTTAAGGTATTATACAGCTTCAGAAAAGTTAACAACATTTCTTTAAAAATGGAATTTGTGAGTGCTAGGAAACATTAGTAAGCACCGTGAAGCAAATCTTAGACGAAGAGGAAAAACACTGTGTTTTCTGCCTTCTGTAAGTTCTATGCTGTCCTAAATGTCATAAATAGACAACCATTTCAATAATTATGAAGCAACTTTGAAAACTATTTTCAGAAGCATCCCAAACTATTGGATGCTTCTCCAGTCTATTCAGTATCAAATGATGCAGAATACCTTGGTCCTAGCTCATCCGACAATACTGGTCAATTCTGAGAGGTGCCAGTGTTCTGATGCTCACTGCCTGTGTTACAACTGCATTCTGTCTTTCTTTCTTAGCAGTACTCCTTACTTTAGACAAAACAAGAGGAATGGTACCCTATAGTATTTACACAGAGATTAGAAAGGAGAGGAATAGAAACGTGTAAATTTTCCCTTATTATTTTCCTAGCCAACTGACCTTAGAAATTGAGTCCTTTTCTTCCTGTAGAATAGCTGTATTTGTGCATTGTTGTAATACATTGGTTGTTTCCTACAATTCTCCATTGAATAAAATGTTACAAATGCTCTTGTCAGGCCATTCACATTTTCTCAGTATGCAGCAGGTTTTACATACACAGAATGTTTAATTAATTTTCTGATTAATGGGCTTTTTTTTTTATTATGCTACTGCTATTTGGCAGCTGTTTTGACAAAACTGCCTTCCTCATTACAGAATTTCTACTTGTGAAAGGAAGTCAACCATAGCAAATAGGCTTATTGAATTATCCAGCTCACCAATTATATAGTATAAAATTATTCATCCTGATATAATTTGATCAGGAAAAATCATTTATCTTTAGTAACTGTTTTAAATTAGATATTATTCTGCTGGATAGGTGCAATTTTGCAAATGTCTGTAGTTAGACAACATTTTTTTTTTTTAATTTACTTGAACACTATGTTATTGCCTACTTTCTGATTTCATTTTGTTATCAAAAAGGTAAGTTTCTGACCAATCGCTCCACTGAGTCCAATTTATTCAAAGCTTGAAAAGCAACACAACCGTTTTAGACCAAAATGCTAGATTGATACATATCATTGGTAAAACAGTTTTGAAAAGAGCTATTCTAAATGTATTTCAATCTGTTTATAAATCAATTAATTCAAAATAAGTCTTGCTACTCCAACATTATTTAGCTGTATCATTTGCAAGTATTTTAACACTATCTCAGCAAAGTTGCAAATAACATTAACATTGCAATTCTAAGTACTATTTTATTCAACCTAGCAATATTAAAATTAACCTCATTTTTGATATATTTATATCTACGCTACATAATCTCTTTTTTTTAAAAGAAAATGCTTGATACATTTGAAAAGATGTCATAATGTAACCATTAGAAAATGAAACAGATTGTTGTAGACTACAATAAACAGTTGACTAAAAATAAATATGTTAAATATTATTGCTAAGGTTGAAAAGTATTATTTGCCTTGTGCTCCAGGACCACTTGTTCAGTGTAGTGTCTGCTGAAAGCAACACAGAAATTCTAGCTGATCTTACTGTAAGGCATCTCAAAGTGTTTTCCAAATATTTCACTAGGCTCTGCAAATTCCTCAAAGCATAAGTGTGTTCTTTATCTACTCTGTACAGCTGAATAAGCAATGGTATAATGACTGTAGCAGTGTGCATGGATGCAAGACTGAAACCTCTTTCTTCACTTCTGCCTCATCTAGTTACAATTTTACAGCACTTTCCTTTCTTGTCCTTTGTGAGTTCACAATCCACACCGGTTTTTCAATGCCATGTTGATTCTTCTCTGCTCTCACCTAAGTCTAGCCCATGCCGTGCCACCATAGGGTTTTCACACTCTGTGTAAGGATAAAGACTGCTACTTATCAGTCCACACCCATCAATTTCAGTGTCTCAATTAATAGAAGTGATAGAATAGTCACAATCATCCTGTACTCCACCAGGAAGGTGTATTTACTGGGAGGATGATCCTATGTCTGTTTCCCTTCATCTTCACACTCTGATTTATCAAAAGTATGTCAATGGGCACTGGAATTGTCCTCCACTGAGGAGGTCTGAAACAAGGAGAACTTAGGTATTGTATTTCAATCTAATTTTTTTAAAAAAAAAAAAAAAAAAAAAAAAAAGGCGTTTAAATTAANAAAAAAAAAAAAAAAAAGACTGTCGTCTAGATTAAAAGGATTTGAACTGTGAATTTGCTTGTAGCTTAGAAAGGACTTTTGCCTTATTGAGAGTAATTTCCTGAATGATGTTTTGTGTGCTATTCCTCTAATTTTTAGCTGAGATTTATGATCCTTGGATAATTTCTAAAAAAATAGTTCTCAGTAGAGACACGCCAAGTGCACTCCCCAGTTCAGAAAGCTGAACAGGCTGTCCTGCCCTCCCAGCTCCACCTCACACAGCCTTTCTGACTTTCCTTCCAAACCTCACTCATCTTCCATGCTATGGGAGGATTTCAATGTGATTTTCCTTTAATATCTGTACTGACTTCATGGTAGCAGTGTGTTATCACAGGCTACGCCTCATGACATTTTGGAAGGAAAGATAAGGAAACAAGAAACTACAGGTAGACATGGAGACAGCTGGATACACAGCCCACACCAGTAGTGCTCTGGTTCTGCTGTGTTTGTTGTATGTGTGAACTTTGGTTCAGCTGGTGCCAGTGTCAGCTTCATCTTAGATATCTTTGATACATATAAAAGTAGCTGAGTTGCTGGAGGCTTCTGGTAACAATATAATTGCTTGATACTCTTGAAAGCTGTAGATTTATATCAGAGTACCTTTTGGTAGGATCAGATTATCCTTCATATTGGGATAGTGAATAATGGTCTGCTAATAGGAGGATGCTCCTGTTCTGGCTTCATGCTTTTGCATTGGCACACGTTCTAATGTGACAGTCACAAGCTTCTGCATTCCTGTTCCAGTCCAGTGGGTCACTATTCTTATGAAGCTGCCTAGATTACAGGTCTGCTGCAAAGTAGGTATGAACATCCACCAGGGTTTTCACTGTGAATAAGGCTTTCTCATTTGTTGTCTGCAATCGCATTTGCTATCTGCAGTTTCCACAAGTTCCCCCCCTCCCTCCTTTTTTTTTTGAGGTGGGGAGATCAAAACACAGAACCATAGTATGTTCAGTTTTTCCAGAGATCCAGAGACATCTTTGGGCCATGTATCCTCATTCTAGGTGTTCACCTAAAGAGCTGAAATTTATTAAAATAAGCAAGCATATTGCCTTAATCCAGGGCCTTGAATACCCTGCTAAGCAGTTCATACATGCCATCATCTCCGCTGCTGGCCATTTCTGGTTTCAGAATATGAAAGTCATCTTTCTGGATAAGCAGGCACAAGTCTCTTTCTGCTCAAGATAATGTTAGGGCTTATGCTGCTGTTGCTGTGGTTTATGTAGCCTTGTAGCCCACAGATTCTCAGCTCTTGCTTCTTGCTCTTCTGCTGTACTCTAAGAGAGGTTAAGGCCCCTTGATGTTGCCTGAGAGATCAACTCAATAGCAAGCTGGAGAATGAACAGCTGCTGATCTCAGTACCTATACAAGTAGGGTGAAGGGTCTATCCACCTGGGTAGCCGCAGGAGATCAGGACAGGGACACCTGAATAATTTTGTAGGTCTTAAGAACAACACTGCTTAAGTACAGCAAATGAGCAAAACTTTTTTTCATTATTGTGGCTACATTTTACTTTTTGAAATATGTTGCATATTTTAGCAAGAGACACATTTATTTGACTAATTAAGAAAGATACCTTCCTAGATAACTTCCTAGGGAAGCTGCAAATCATATCTGAAAACTCTGTTTCTTGAAGTATATCAAATTCATAGCCATCAGAGGCAAATAATTTAATGTTATTTATATCACACAGATGCATAACTCATTTTTAATCAGCTTCAGCTTCAAAAAAGGTCTAGTTTGATGCTGGAGTTTGTTACCATCATATTCAAGAAAGTCTGTAGAGCAATTTTAATGAAAGAAATTTAGAATCCAGGTTATCAGTCTTTATCCTTAAAGTTAGGTATAGACAAGTATTCTTTTGTTTCTAGAATGTAGTGTTTTAAACAATTGCATTCAGGAACTAAATTTTCTTTTTTTTTGAGGCCACTGTCGTAAGAGCAGGCTAGTTTTCTGTACTGCTTTGTTATTTCTATGACATTCCTACCTGAACTGTTTCATATGCTTTGCTGTTTCTTGTTAAATTATCAGTCAATTATAAGATAATAGGTGTGTTGACTTTGAACAGCAGTTTTACTGGAAGGCGTTTCATATATATGCAGGTGACTATCTCTTTTTTTTTTTCATGTAAATGTCATTGCAACAAGATCACAAGCTTTTGCTTTGCCATAAACAATTTTTTTTTTCAATTGTTTTCTCCTCTCATTTTCCAGCTTCAAAGATTTCATGTTAATAACTTTATATTGCCCCATATCTTTGTCTCTCCTAGCCTTGTTTGTTTCATTAGAACAGAATAGGTTTTCTTCCTGGAGAATAAAAGCAGTATTTTTGTTTCTCATAATTTAGCCATTCTGCTCTTAAGGATATGTGAGACAAAGCTTATAGACAAGAGGTAAAATATTTAATTAGACAATTGATACAGCTGGAACAATAAACAAACTTCCTTTCTTGTATAACTCCAAAACATTTGCTTTTTCCTTCCAAGACAGGTAATAAACTGTCTGGAAATCTTGTCAGGTAGGTATGAAGGAGATCCTTCAGTAGTATTCTGTTTTTCTTGACATGCACACTAAACCAGCTGAGTAACTTAAAGTTCCTAGGTAATTTCCACTGCAGTGTGATTCTATGACCTTATTCTTTCCATGGAGTACAAGACTTTGAATAAAAAACTCATAACCACAAAAATTCCTTGCATAACCATTAATTTTGTAATTGTTTCTGAATTCCAAATCCATATTAGGAGCTTCCTAATGTGAAAAATTAAATTAAATTAAAAAATTAGTTTTCCTACTATGAGAAAATTAAATGAAGACAAGCACTGCAACAGCTTTTATTAATGAGCCTAAGTAGATTTCAGGTGCTCTTTCCAGGTGTATTGGCTCTCCTCACATGGTGTCATGAGGAAACTTTTTCCATGTGAAGGTATGGGAGCCTTTCTCTCAGTCTCTCCCTCTCAGCAAACACAGAGCTCAACAAAGTTCTTCACAAGAGATTCTCATGCTATACCGAACAGAAGTGTCTGTGGCTTTAGGAAAACACTAAATATTACAAACTTGAGATATAATCTTTGGAGGTCTTTGCTCATTACTGCCTTCATACCAGAAAGGGAACAATAAGAAGGATAAGAGATCTTGATATAGATATATTTCTTCTGAGAAGATATACCTGGCAGTCATACAGAGATGAGAAGCAGAAGGTGATCTTTGTGTGATCACAGCTTAACAGCATCAAAATGTAAAGCTGTGTTAATCAGAAGAAAAATGGTAGCAACAAAAAATGTCTTCCTCATTATACACCCTAGCATTTAGCTCTCTGAATTCGCTCCATTATAACTTCCATGATTCCAGCTGAGATGGTTCACTCATTGATATCAGCCAGTGACAACAACTGCTAGCTAAGAGAGAGGAAGCAGGATTGTTGTCACCATATAGGGCTATTTGAAGGGACCGTCCTTGAGCCTGGCTGCCACTGATGTCCAGTAAAATATATGGATTTCAGTAGTGCACTTGTTTTCAGTCGTCTGGAGAAAAAATTCCAGGTCAAGCTGACAATAACCACATTGTGTCCACCCCCACAATAAGTTAAAGTGGTGATTGGAACAATATCTCATCTCATGTCTATTTACCAGGTTAAAGGAAGTTTCTCTCCAGAATGGGCTCTCATTTATTTGCAGCACAAAATAAATTTATTTTAAAAATAAATCAGAAAGAAACTCTCAGGGCTGCCAACATAGGTCGGTGTAAAAAGGTTCTAAAATACTTGTGAATTGCAATGTTTTTATGAACACTTTCTCTGAAAAATACTGAAAACCTTTGAATAAATAATTTACCTTCTCTGGTTAGTTTGTACAGACTGACTTAACATAGTGAAACTTCAACAACTCTCTACCCTTTTTACCCTCCCCAAATACTTCAGTTAGGTATTTTCAAAAAGCATTCTAATGGCAACCGAGAATTTAAACTGGCTATTTACATGATCATTCTCTCTCTAAACAATTGGATAAAACTAGACAAAGAAATAAGAAGAGAGAATTGTGCCTTTTACCTAGTCAGATAAAATTTTAAACTTCAGATGACATTACAGTATCTGCAGAATACCAGCAAGAGGATTTGAACATTGCATTCCAGAAAAGCTGTGTTACTAGAAAAGATGTATAGAGCTTCAATGACTTATCCTAATTTGGCCCTAGTTGTACTAAGGAGATTTTTTTTTCTTTTAATCATTTTTTGATTATTCCTTAGTTTAGACAAGATGCTGCAAAGTAGATGGGGAAAGTGGTAGTAATATAGCTTTATTCTTTTTTCAAGGTAACCATAAATGCCTTTTCCTCTAAAAAATATAGAATTTTCCTATGCTTTGTATTAACATGTAGGAGTTCTCAGATGTTACTCTTAAAATAACTTGTATTTAAATCTAATATATAAGTAAAGATTTATATGATTAAAGACCAGTTTCCCAACACGTGTGTATATATCTGATGACTTACTGTTGGAAAGCTAAATCACAACAGGAAAAAGAGAATATGATCACAAGAAAGAAAAAAAAAATATCCCCGATTGTCTCTGTTGTTCTGCACAAATGAAATTGAAGCACCATATACATCTTTCTAAATAATGACAAAGTTAGACTTTCTACCAACCTACGTCTTACTGATGTGCTTTTTCAATGTTTCTTTTAGTTAGTCTAGCAGCCTGTCATTGGAATTGGGTAAGAAATTTTCCATCAAAACAAAACTTGTACAGTTTGACTTTTTAAGGGGAAAAGTTCATTTTTCTGCAGGTCAAGGTTTTCTTCATTTTAAGTACACCAGAAGTAAGCATTAACCAATAAAACTGGCAAAGTTCAGAGTGACAGCAAAATTTCTGAAAAAAAATTATTTCCTAAGCAACTGACAACTAACTATAGTGCACATGTATTTATCCCCTGTCTCTGTCACCCAATTATCTCATATCAGTAGGACTGATACCCAGGGAAACAGCTAGTTATATATATCACTTTCTGTCTGTGTAGTACAAGACTGCATAGGAACACAGAAAGGAAAGAAACAAATAACAAAAAAATTGCTAACAAGAATTCAGCAAATCTGAACTGCCTAATATCAGAAATGAGATAAAAAGTTATAAATCTATGCAGTCTTATTTCTTGTACTGTGGATCTTGCAATAGTTTCCAAAAATTATCTCTAAATCCTTGGATTGCATTCATTTTTAGGCCTCATTTCTGTGGAGTAGTGCTTGGTTGGAGTAGTGTGCTAAACATGAAGTGTCTTCTCTTTAGGCCTATATGGTTACAAAATGGAGATTCTCCTTTAGAGACTGTGTCGTTCTTCAGCACTGTGCTATGTAGGTAGGGCATCTGTCAATAAGTATCTGTAGCAAGAAGAGAGCACCAGGATAAGTGATCTGCAAACATAGTTATACTGACAGTTAATGACACTCAAGAAGTTTCCAAAGAACAATCTTCCACTTTACAATCTTCTACACAAGTATGTCACAACTCAAAATCACCCCTAACACTCTGAGAGATTAAAAGCAAACAGACAAACAAATAAAAACAGTTCAAAGAATATATAAGTAGACATAGTAAAAGGGCAAGAGAAATCAAAGGCATGAGCAGTTTCTGTAGATGAATGAGTAGCAAAGAGCTCTCCAACTGAACCTTCCTATGTGCTTACAGAAAGAAAATCAAGGAAATGGTCCTCTCCGCGATGAGCATTCAGCTGATAAGTGGGAGGGGAACGTGCATTGTGGATTTAATGTTGACACAGTGGATTGGTGTGAGATGAAAGATATACACATGATAGAGAAGCTGTAGAAGTCATCGAAAGCAACATTAAGGATCTCAACAGGAAGAGACACTGCTATTTCAGAAGTTCATAAGTTAATGAAGATCAGCCACTTTTCCAGCTGGTACTGCTGAAGGTAACAAGATGCACCTTAATGAACCTGAAGACCTGTCAAGAAGAACCTTGATCCTGATTCATGTGATCCAGAAACTGGTTAAGAATATATGAAAAATAAAAAGTGTTATCATGTTGGAAGTGAAAGAATCCTTTACCTGGTAAGTCAAAAAGGAACAAAGGCAAAACTTACTTATTATTGCTGATTTTTATAAACAAAACCCAAAAGAGTAGGAAAACCCAGATCCATCTACTGTTCTAGAACCTGAAAATCTGCCAAGAGGTTCCAGGTTCCAAAAGTGATGTCTCTGGGCATAAATACTGTGGTAAACCCTTCTTGGAAGGAAAAAAAATAAGAAAGTGAGCATATTTTAATTCCCTGATTTTCCAAAGCATCTTAACTAGAACTTGGTGCTAGGAATTCTTTTTTCTTTTTTCTTCTTCTTTTTTTTTTTTTTAATAAAGACAAAATTTTCATAGTATTTAAAGCCTGCCCAGATTGTTGTAATTATACTAATTCACAGAAGAACTGCTATTATATAAACTAATGCAGTTCCTCAATGCTTTCTGGGGTCTTCTGATACTCTTGGTTTACAGATGTTATTACAGGAACACTTAATGTCTCAAATCCTGGATGGAAGAGAGAAAAAATGCCTCATAAATTGTGAAGTCTTTCATTCAGTGAACAAGCAGAGAGGTTGCTTTTGCAGTCATCAGATTCTTAACTACCAGTTATCACTGGCGAAATGATTCCTCTACCTCTGAGAAAATGAATTATAAATAGCATTGTCTCTCAACTCCAGAAATGTAGGTGGTATGTGCTTGCAATGAACTTGGGGTTTCAGCAAAGTAGGATTAAACTATATCTTACAACATCGTGATGCATACTTACTAACACTAGTTAATTTCTGCAGTAAAGATGTCACCAAAATACTGAGTTACTAATGCAGTTCTGTGTATACTGTCTGTGAAAAGAGAGGTTGGACAAGTCAGCAGTGTGTGATCGCAGCATTACTTTTGAAAATGTCAGCTGTTTAGTTGATTCTTAAATTATACCCATTGGATTTCCCCCTTTCATCTCTGAAGAAAATGGGCAGTGCTCTGAGCTTCAAAACATGAGCTGCAGTTACTCCAAATTCATTTCTTCATATCTGTGCTGCCTTAGTGTGACTTTGACAGAAAGGACTTCTCTAGAGAACCTTGAGATTGTATTTCAAAGGGGTGAAATTTATCTGAATATTAGTGGATTCTGTACTATCATATTCATGTAAGGAGCTACACATACAGTCCCTTAGAACATAATTTTTCCAGAGAATTAAACAGAATGCAGGAATTGGAGTTAAAATTAAAAAGCCTTCATAAACAGGATTTTATACATTTACACACACACACACATGTATACATAATATATATGCATGCATATATGTAAATTTATTTCTAGTGTGTTTTATAAGGTAATATCAAACAGTCTTCTTCTGGACTTTTTCTAAATACATGAAAATAAGAACAAATATACAAATAGAATGCAGAGATGAGATACATTCACTAAGGAGGTAAAAGGAGTGATTTTTCTCTTTTATTTTGTTTCAGATGGTGTATTGGGTCTGCCTGGGGTGGAGTTAATTTTCCTCATAGCAACCTGTTTGGTGTTGTGTTTTGGATTTGTGATCAAAACAGTGTTGATAACACACCAATGTTTTAGTTGTCATTGAGCAATGCTCGCACAGCATCAGCACCGTCTTTGTCTCTCATGCTGCCATGCCAACAGGTAGGCTGGGGGTGCACAAGACCCTGGGAGAGGACACAACCAGGACAGCAGACCCCAACCGACTAAAGGGATATCCCATACCATACAAACACTGTGCTCGTCAATAAAAGCTGGGAGGAAGAATGAGGAAGGGGTGACTTTGGGGATTATGACATTTGTCTTCCCAAGTAACCATTACATGCGATGGTCCCTGCTTTCCTGGAAATGGCTGAACATCTGCCTGCCAATGGGAAGTAGTGAATGAATTCCTTGACTTGCTTTGTTTGTGTGCAGCTTTACCACTCAAATTGCCATCTCTATCCACAATTTTTCTCATTTTTACCCTTCTGGTTCTCTTCCCCCATCCTGCTGCAAGCTGCTGTATGGGACTTAGCTGTGGGCAGAGGTCAACCTACCACAAAAGACAACCCTTCCCTTCTGTGTTTTAGAAACAGAAGGAAGTCCTTGGCTAGAAGATCGTCATCACAAGTAGAGAGGCAGAAAGACAAAGTGAATTGGAATTATTGGAGGGGCTCCAAAAGAAGCAGTGAGATAGAGGGGAGATGTTCCCTGACAGAACAACTCTCCCACCGCGAAAAGTAGGACTGTTTTTTTTCATCCTCCCCCTCCCCCCCACATTCCCCGCCTCCCCGTTATACCGGCAGTGAACTATGTACTAAAGGAAAGACAAGAACTCATCTTCCTTTTCAGGGGTAGCAATGTGGTCCCTAAATTCTTGAGGTAGCTCTGCTACCACTATGTCCTTCAAGTTTTTACATCAGAGGGCCTTGACAGTATAAGGCTAGATTTTTATTAGAATAGGAATTGAAACAAGGAGTTTTTATAAATAAAAAGAACTGGGGATGAGAAAGAATAGAAACTAACTATCTTGTAAACAAATCTCCCAGTTTCCTGTTACATCTTTGCATTCTGGGTTTCAGAAAACCCCTCACAAAATCTGTCGGTCAACTGTGATTCTCACTGTTCCTTCTAGCCCCTCTCCCCTCCATGGTGTGCTCACTAACTCTCATGGAATGTCAGATTTTCTCTCCTCAAAGTCTCCACCTTACTTGCAATGCAGCAAGCTGGGCAAGGAAAATAGGCCCTTGCTAACAAGTCACATCTTTCTAAGGCACTTGAAATGTGTTCACGTACATTAACTGTATGTGACTTAAACACTTTTTATGAACTCTTGCAGAGAATAAAGACAGCACTGAGGTGTGAAAAGAAAGCACACCTTTCCAGGTTTTCCTACTCAGAGAAAACAGGACAATTTCCACAAAACTTTATTGTATGGTAACTAAAGAAAGAGATTACAGAAAGAAGACATTTGAGATGGAGCTCTTGTTGGTCTATTTCCTTTTTGCAGTCCAGGGTCAGGAATAACACCTCTGGTTTTATTTCTGTAAAGGAAATCAAAACTAATGGGAATAGTTCAGACTCAAGTCTAGCACATTCTGTTTCTAAGAGAGAGAGAGAACAGCAAAGAAAGACAGAGAAAGTTATAGTAGGAGCAAATTAAACTCAACAGATAAAATTTCCATGTTATAAACTCATCTGGTTGGCATTCCATTCCATTATACTATAAAACTACAAAAGACTGATAGCCACTAAGAATTAGTATTATTAGAAGAAATACAATTAAACAACCCCCCCAACAGAAGCTAGTTGCCTCTGTGAAACTTGTTGCAAGTGGAGGTCATTCTGTCAGATACTGTAACTAGATTTCAAGACACATTTGTTGTTATGTATATAATGAAAAAGCAAGTCTTATTCTTTAAGACTTGAGAAGGATTTTCTCACATATGTGTTGCATTATATTATTGTTGTACTTGAATGCATTCTTTTCTGGGATGCAACAGAAGAAATATACTGCTTACAGAAAATGTAATGATGGACTCTGCTTTAGACAGGTTATAGGATTTGCTGAGCCTGTTGTGTGATGAAATATGGCACCTTCTCAGTTCCAAACACAGAACTGGGTTCCTGTAAGAGTGACTAAGAGTGACAATTTTTTTTTTTTTTTTCCCTGCATGTATTTGCTTCATGTAATTCTGATTTAGGAGATTAAAATCTTGCAAGTAAAATTAGAGGTTAAAACTGTTGCTGTCTTTTGCATAAACATGCTGAAAACAAGAAGGGAAACACTTAAAGGCAAGATGAAAACAGAACTTAAAATGTTCAGGGTATTCATAATGATACATGTACCTGTAAGGCTCTTTTAGGAATTTTGACAAAAGATACTGACTTCGTTACAAAAAAAAATAATATTAAAGCAAGTGGTTGTTTTTTACTCCCAGTTTTAACTGTTTACTTTACTGAAGATGGTTGGTTTCTGTTTAAAGAGTAAAAGAGGATTATCAATTTGGAAAAGACATTGTCCTCTTCTGAACATCATATTGGAGAATATTTGACTCCCAAATTAAGTTAGGAAACTCCAAAATTTTTCATGTATGGCTTTGCTTATTATCAGAGCTACTGTCATGAAACTGTATAATCTCTCAGGATTTAACCAATAACAAGTGAAACAATAATAACATTATTTGATCTTTATCAGGCTGTAGGAAGTATTACCCTAGTTTCATAAATGTGTATACTATTTGGAAGAAGTGAAGAAAGATCTCTGTTTTCTGCTTTCTTTCTAGATAATGATCAGGTCTGAAAGTAAAAACTTACCTTGTTCTTCTCCATTCTTTCTCCAACTGTGAGAAGATGAGCTGCAGCAGAAGAACTGCCTGCAGTAGGAGGTGGATCTCATGGGATTCTTAACACGTTCTGACCTGATCCACCTGTACAAGGACCTGTTTATAGTAACATCATTCTCAGCACTGTGAAGTGAGACTAGGCTACTAAGACGCATCGCTTATTTTCATTAACTACACTGTATTTGTAAAACAAGAACTTCTCATTTCAGAATGGCTTTTTTTTTTACTAATCTCCCCCCATACACACATACATACACTTCTTTCCATGTCCTTTTTTCAGCTGAGATGAAAACCTGGGTCATCTTACCAAACGTGTTGCTTTTTATTCCTTTTTCCTACTTCAAGTTTGACAGGTAGAACATAGCATCAGTTACTTATCATTTTCCTCCTCCCTTTCTTTGTATATAATTTGACCCTCCAGAGAAAACCACAGAAATCACTGAATTAAATATCAATATTGTAGATTTGTTTTAAAATGAAGTAGATGAAGTTCATACTACCTAAAATGATTTTTTTTTCCACCTGGAGGTAGTTTTCTTTTTCTTATACCTTTGTTGAAAAATTGTTTTTTTCTTAATGACCTCCTTTGACTTATACACTGAGATCTTCTCTAACAGCCATTTTGGCACCTAAAGATTTCTAGGAGGAATTCAATATGTTATAACAGCTTTCTTTATTTTGTCAGCATCACTGTCTCTTGCTGTTGAAAGATTCTTACTGGCTATTGTTGATAAAATCGCAATTAGCATTGATATGAATGGGCTATCAAAGTACATTTATATGTCAGAGCTTACTTTTCATTTCAGAAATATTCTGTCCAGTGTTGTGAGCTATGACTTAGGGACAGACGTGGCCAAAATACAATATCCTTATTAGAAATGCAGAGGGCAATACCACTGTCATTTAAATGGAGCTGTCTGACTTTGCATTGAAATCAGAGAATTTCTGCAGTTACAACTGCTTATCTGAGTCGGAAGTAACTTCCATGCTTAGAATCACAGAATATCCTGAGCTTGAAGGGACCCACAAGGATCATTAAGTCCAACTCCTGGCTCCACTCAGGACCACCCAAAAATCAGACCATGTGTCTGACAGTGTTGCCCAAATGCTTCTTGAACTCCAGCAGGCTCGGTGCTGTGACCACTGCCCTGGGGAGCCTGTTCCAGTGCCCGACCACCCTCTCAGTGAAGAACCTTTTCCTAACACCCAGCCTGAACCTCCCCTGTCACAGCTCCATGCCGTTCCCTCGGGTCCTGTCGCTGTCACCAGAGAGAAGAGATCAACCCTGCCCCTCCGCTCCCCTCGTGAGGAAACTGCAGGCTGCCATGAGGCCTCCCCTCAGTCTCCTCTTCTCTGGGCTGAGCAAACCAAGTGAATTCAGCCGCTCCTCATATGTCTTCCCCTCCAGACCCTTCACTATCTTTGCTACCATCCAATAGTTTTATGTCCTTCTTATACTGCGGTGCCCAAAACTGCACACAGTGCTTGAGGTGAGGCTGCACCAGTGCAGAGCAGAGCGGGACAATCCCTTCCCTTGACCGGCCAGCAGAGCCGTGCCTGATGCACCCCAGGATACTATTGGCCCTCCTGGCTGCCAGGGCACCACAGTGACTCATGTTCAAGTTGCTGCCGACCAGAACCCCCCAAGATCCCTTTCTGTGGGTCTGCTCTCCAGCCTGTATGTCCCCCAGTCTGTACATATAGCCTGGGTTGCCCCTTCCCAGGATGCTTGAAACATCGTTTATATCCACTTGTCCACATCTGTTTAAGAATTTTGTTTTTAGGAATATTTAAGAATCTTTCCAATTAGTTCCTATGAAATTGTAAATTAAAAACACCTACAGAAACAAATTCTCTAAAAAATAGTTTATTATCACTGAATTTAAGACAAATAATTACTCTTTTAAAAATAAAATCTTAATTTCCCTTCCTGCCGCTTTTTTTCAGAAATGATCAACTAAATAACAACAGCTTTGTCCTCTTCATTAGGCATATAATCCTACTCCCTTAAAATTAAAAAAGAAAACAAAACACAAAAATGTTACTGCTTAACATAAAATACTGCTTTTACTTTTTTTTTTTTTTTTTTTTTAAACAGTATCCTGAATAAAGAGTTATTGGATGGATGGTTTACTTTAATTTATATGTATTTCTTCTCCAAATTTGTGGAGAAGGTCACCTCTGCTAAAACTTTCTAGAAAGCTGACACAATTTCTGCTGTTTATGGAAAGGTATTTGCTTTCTAACAAGTGTATCACAAGGATCTGTACATGAAGCTTTAAAGAACAATGGAAAAAGGGGTTGCCAAATCAGTTTAAGAAAGCAGACATGACACTAACAATCATAATAAACAAGAGAGAAAATACATTTCAGTCATATCATATCGGTGTGCTAGTGTTCTTAGAGGCATGCTGATCTCCATACTTCAAGCAGAGGAGCTAAGGTTTTCATGTTTTTAATCTTTTTTTTTTTTTTTTCACTTTAGATTTGTTGGGGGGTGGCATTTATTTTCTGTACCAGTAGTGCTATCTAGTACATTCCAGAGACCAACACTGCTATATTGCTGTTTCAGATGTATATGTAAAATACTATATACTCAGTACTCAGTATAAGTACTCAGTACGAGTACTCAGTATGAGTACTTGGTATAAGAAAAACAATATCTTGAAAACAGTGGGATTTATGATTTAGACCTGAAAAAAAAAAAAAAAAGTATTTTGCTGTAGTCCACTATTAAACAGCATGTTTGTTTATTCATTCCAGTAAGGTATGTATCTTGAAATAGTAAATGTCTTATTTTTGCTAAAATCAATGCAATATAATGTACCCTATTGAATGGATTCATGAGTTTAAATAGGTGGTAAAAATGTCACGTAAGATTTGCTTATTTGTCAAACTCTTATTAAATGTATTTACAATTGCACAGTAAATTCTATGAAATATACTAAAACTGAGTGATAGTGTTTCACATTTTATAGGAGACATTGCCTTTAGTGACATTAGATTGATAAGCTACAAGAAAACTGCAGATGTCTTAAAACAATCACAATCCTATGCCAGACACATGTAGTGCTACTGTCCAGAGTTATCATTCACCTTGATTGTACTGACATTAAATGGTTCATCTGTTCTAAATCTTCAGTGAAAATATACAGCTCTTTTACAGGTTGCAGCCAAAGGGGAAAGAGACCACTATCAGAAATCCACAGTTCCTTACTAATATCATATTAAATTCACAGCATTTCTCATTCTGGAGGAAAAAAAAAAAAGGGGGGGGGGGGGGGGGGACACTCTATGTCGT
>VXAL01017122.1:0-19726 GCA_013399475.1 Chauna torquata | reverse complement strand
ATCATCCTTTCATTTAGACTTTACATTTTGGGGTTGTAAAATAAAAGCTGTCTTGTATAAAGTTCAAATTCTATCTGATAGCTTTGAGCAAACTGTAAATGCTGTCAAATAGAGAAGAAAGCAATATTCCTATCTTCCCATAGGAAGTAGTAAAAATGACTTGCTGACTAGAGGCCATTTTTATATCTAAAATTAAATACATGTCAAATACTAAATCGGATACATAACATGATTGCAAGTTTCTTTTGCACATCTATACACCTACATGCATATAGACGTATATGTACATTAAAGTGAACATTTACATTACTAAAATATGCATCAGTGACTAGTGAATGATTCATGTTTTTGTACCCAAACTTGAGTCTTTGTTAATTTTTTATTTTCCTGGTGGATGCTTAGAACTTTCAAAGCTCCATGGGCTCCTTTACAACATATTCACTGGAGAACCAGATTCCTGTTTAACATTATAGGAAGCATTTTGTTCAATGACTTCTGATGATCATATGAACTTGTAACCACAAAGTCACTGCATAGGGCAAAGATATCAACCATTTGTGGTACAATGAAGTGCAACTGTTCTGCTGGAGTATAGCAACTTGTACCTCCATAGCACTTGGCTTGGAGTGTGTTTCCTTCTAGGTATGTTGCTATTCGCTTTCTGTTGGTAGCAACATAAACTCAGGGCATAAGATCAAGCCTTTTAAATTAATTCNGGGGAGGGAAGAAGTGGTTAGCAAGAATTTTTCTTTCTGGGAAGGTTATTTTAAAGTTCTTTTCCTCAGGGATACTTCTACTTCATCTAATGTACCTAGGCCTGGCTTTTAAAATATTTACTGCTCAATTTACTGATTCTTACTTTAGTAAAACACTTAAAATAAATGTGACATTGAAAATGTTATAGACACTTCTTGGAGTTATTTGTTTCAATACCTTAGTATCTTGTCATCAGGTCTCTTTTTTTTTTTTTTTTAAGAGGGTTTTATTTAATAAAGGACCAAGGATAGGTCAAGAATATTAAATGTGGTTTCTGGACTGATCTCAACGGAACAATTAATTGGTTTATTTTCGCTTTCGGTAAATAAGGATATGTAAAGCAAGAAATGAGAACAATACTCTGCCCATCAGCTCCGCAAATCAATATACATTGAACATAAAACCTCAGGAAACAGGAAATCAAATGTTAGCTTTTGCAGATTAATGTGGACACTTTTTGATGTGCCTATTCATTTGCAAACCAACTCATATTAAATCTTTTTAGGGTAATAATAAAGCTAGAGTACATTCAGAATACTAGTGTGGTTGTTATTCAAACTCACTTGCTATTGAAGTTTCCTCAGTTTCCATGGTATTTCATGGAAATTGATGGCTTATGTCAGCTTTCTAGTGGTTCAAATTCAACAGAATTATGCCATTCAGATATGATAAATGGTAATCTTGTTTAGGCATTTTATTTATTTTCTGCTCAAACACAGATCTCCTTAACACCTATTTTTTCATGTGAGCTGACTGCAAATTCATTGAGCAGGACTGCAAATAGAGGCTAAGTACATTATCTCCATTGCTGAACATCCAGCAGTGAGACTTTTTGTAAAATATGGCTTTGCCTAGGTTGTCACCTGCCAACTGGTGGTTTTGAAAGGAATCCTTCATGGAGGTCTATAGGACAAGTCATGTTTGATCTCTCATCAGTTGCCATTTTTCCTCACATAGAATATATCTTACAAAAAGTCTGAATCACATCCCTGAATTTTAAATTTAGACCATTTTGGTAAATTCTAAAACTCCTTCAGACTTCAAGAGAAGCAAAATTTGACTTAGTAGTACAACAATTTCTGTTTTGCTTAGGAAGATTTTGTAATAGTATTAGATTTTATTTTTAGCCTTTCTTCCAAAGAAAGTCAGATAAAAATGCAGAGGAGGATTCTTTCTTTTTTCTTTTTCTTTTTCTTTTTCTTTTTCTTTTTCTTTTTCTTTTTCTTTTTCTTTTTCTTTTTCTTTTTCTTTTTCTTTTTCTTTTTCTTTTTCTTTTTCTTTTTCTTCTTTTTCTTTTTCTTTTTTTTTTTTTTCTTTTTCTTTTTCTTTTTCTTTTTCTTTTTCTTTTTCTTTTTCTTTTTCTTTTTCTTTTTCTTTTTCTTTTTCTTTTTCTTTTTCTTTTTCTTTTTCTTTTTCTTTTTCTTTTTTTCTTTTAATAAGAAATGCATTTGAAAAAGAATTGCATTTAACTGCTCAGCTATGTGTCTCCTTATCTAATTGGTCAAACAGTGGTTTAATTTCTTTTCTTTTTCATCTAAGAATGCAACAAATATTTCTGCTGCCTCAGGAATTAAACATGTTCCTCAATGTCCTCATGCAATTCTGGTTATCAGCGGGCTACTGCTTTCCACTTGTCCTAAGCAAAGTCCTCTGAAGACACCCTTTGCTCTCCTTGAATACACTAGGCGTCTTGGGGAGAACCACTAAGGTCTCAGTTTAGAAGTCAGCAGACTTTCATTTTATTGCCTTGAAGTCACTCTTAACTCATGACAGGGTGAAGTGTTTATGAAAGGCAGAGATTAAAAAAGAAGAAAAATTCAAGGGAAACAAGTTATTAATCTGCTTCTATTAAGATAAATCCTGAAAGTATCATTTCTATTATCTATCTGATATACTGACCCTGATCACTGAGAAATTGTAATTTTGAAAACCATCTGCCTCAGGATACGTCTACCAGAGGAAAAGCTTTTGCAGTGGAGCAGTTAGTTTTAATACATAATTTATTTTTGAAGTCCTCCCTTTTTGAAGTATTGATTGTTTTTTTCTTTTTCTTTTCTTATCTAGGAGATATCAGAAATGGCTACGATAATTAAAATAAGAATTATTTCCTTTTGAAAATGCCTTTTTGTTAAAATATATGCTATGTTTTTGACCAGCTAGCAACAATTTTCATAAAGGACAGCACCTCTCCTTTGGTACATTTCAGTGAGAAAAAGTCCTCTGTATTGAACTTTTACTCTACATCAGCCTGTGCAATGATGGCATGCTTGATTAAAAATAATAATAAGCAAAATACTCTTCTAAGTGTCAGTAGTTCATCACTGGCATCTCACAGACGTGGTTACAAATGACCACATGGAGGTGAAAGAAGTGACTTGGGATGATGCTTTTCTTCTTCTTGAGCTACTGGCTGTAACACTGTTCGAAGATCTACTTGCAATAAATGGTTAGAGTAAAGCTTGACTTGAGAAAAGAGTTGCTTCTGTTTTCCGCTCATTTCTTGGCTTCCAGAGTGCTCTGGCAATTGAGTTCCATGTGTAGAAAGGTATGGGTTTGCTCACTGAGAAAAGAAATGAGACAAACACTTTTTCTGTAGGGAGAATCTGAGAATGAGGGGATTTGACAGAGGTTGCAGGTGCATGGCAAAGGAGGGCAAACCTGAAAGCAAGGAAATCAACGAGCCTGGAGGTTCACAAAATGAAAGGTTATGTTCTAAAATCCCAGAGGGCGTGATTGCCTGTTGCAGCTTGCTATTAAGAAATGGTAACTTCAGTGGTCTAAAACTATTACGTGCTGTGCGACAGCATTTGGCCATGTTCTGTACTGTTTGAATGAGTGGACTTAATTTGCTGAAATATAGAATCTGTTTTACCTTGTGGCATTTTGAGAAACTGTTATTTTATCCATATGTAAACTATCTGACACATTTTAAGAGAAGAGAAGAGAAGAGAAGAGAAGAGAAGAGAAGAGAAGAGAAGAGAAGAGAAGAGAAGAGAAGAGAAGAGAAGAGGAGAAGAGGTCTAGCAACTTCATGGTGTGTGAATCCAGCACAAGCAGGCTGCATGTATAGGTGCTGTTATAATTATACCTGAGTCTAAGATAAGGAAACAGTGAATACAAGCAACAGATTTGTGTACATAAATGGGAAATACTTCTTAAATATGTTCAGTACCTGTGTACTTGCACTAGGCTGCCTCTTATATGACTAATTACTTATACTGACACAGAGATGACTTGTCCTTCTGTAGCATTTGAACACTTATGCAGTCAAAGCCAGTAGTCCTTTAGGAAAGTTTTCCTGATGTAGTATTTTTGGCTGCTTCCAGGAAGAAAAATAAAAGGTGAACGGTTCCAAATCTTGCTACTACTTGGTTTGCTTTCATTTTATTTTCTTTCCAACAAAATGATTTTTTTTTTTTTTTTTTTTTTTGGTGACTGTACAAGGATGAAGGGACTTCTGCTTTCTCAGTATTGCAGTGGTGACATTATTTTTTATTAAGAAAAATGAATGCTCTGGTGTTTGAGTCCAGGCATTTCTGTTATGGAAAGATGTCAGATAAGTCTTTAATTGCTAAAATTTCCACAAATTAGTATTAGAACTTGGAGGCCAAGTTCTCCATGATCTCTTTGTGCTAAGGGTCCTCAAACTCAAAGGCAGAAATTACTTTTGATAGGTAGGATTTTCTCAGCTACTGAGGCTGTTTCAATCCAGACTGTGAAACTGATGAATCTGGAATTCCAGAATCTGGAAGAGAAGCAGCATCTTGGGGGTTTGGAAACTTGCTCACTTTTAGAAAGAGACTCGCTTCCAAATTTCAAAAGTAATTCTCCCAGTGTTCATTTCTGCTTTTGGGAAGAGGAACTAAAAACTGTGGACTCATTGCTAGGGAGGAATGGAGAGTGATGAAAGATCTCTCAGATAATAACATGACCATGAGAATTTAATTTTTTACAGAGAGCTCTAATGGGTAGAGCTTACCGCGTGGCAACCGCTCTGTAGACTTCAATCAGTAAAGTTCTCTGCCAGAGGGAGAAAGGAAAATGGAAGAAATGTTACCAAGACTTAAGGATTATATCATGTGTTAGCCTTCCTGCATGTAGAAAGTAGAGTTTCTGCCCTATTTTTTTCAAGTCTTCATCCTTCAGTTATTTTATCTGCTATTTTGTTTTTAACAGGTAGACATAGAACATTTGGATGAAAGACAGATGCTGGGTACAAAGCGGTTTACCATACTCCTTATAACAATAGGATAGGTTTATTGCCAGCAAACCCTTTGAAATAATCTGTCCTTAATTACATCTTTAATTCAGAAATTGATTATCTTCAAATTATGGCATATACTATATATTGTTTCTGAAAATGTGCATCTTTTCCTGAAGATCTTCAGTTTCTTATACATTGCTAGGATTTCAACAAATTGGAGTGACTGTGAGAAGTGAACGAAGAAAATTTCAGAATTGTTATGGTAATAGTTTCAGATTATTTCATTCATACATAATTTTCTCAAAATCTCCTTGCATGTGTGGACTCTCATACAATTACCTGAGTGTTCACTTCTGTTAGACTTAGCTGTCTTACAAAAAGAAAGGGGATGAGCTGAAGTTTCTTCTCTTCTGAACAGCAGCCTTCTATGGATGAAAATATGAGTGCTCTAGCTCAGTGTTTTTCTGCTCTCTTTTTTTGTTCAATAATTTTTATTCTCTGTTACAGGAGAAAGAGAGGTGCTGCTTTATTTGGCTTTATTAACTCTACCTCTCTCAGAACTCTAAATCACCCAATAGAATATTTATTAGAAAAAAGAGTACTAATAAAAGCATTCAGAAAAAGTTAGGAAATGTGAATAAGCTATTTAATTTCCTAAAGACAGGCTGGTCTTATCTATGCAATAGTTTAACAGGTTATTATTTTTCATTTTTTGTAGGTGGGGAAAAAATATAAGCATCTGTCCCACTTTGTCTGAATATATATTTCAAAGAGAAAGCTTGCCAGAGGAAAAAAAGTATCTTTCTCGAAGTATTTACCACAAATTAAAGATACCCTAAGACACGACACAAGACATATACATTAATCCAGGCTGCTAAAATAGAAACAAGGAAGGTGGAGTAAAAACCCTTGACAGCTGCATCCATTTATCCAATAACTTGACTCTCTTCAAGCCAAGTTAAAACTTCATCATTATTGCAGCTGGAAACCAATGTGTATTTTAATGCTTGGTCACCAGGGGATTTGTAACACTATAGACTTCAATAATCTTGTATATGTTTTGGGCCTCTTCCTCCCATGTCCAGACTCTGACCACTGCAGCGCAGCATCAGGTAGCAAAGACCTGCAAGTATTTTTGTCACCATAGCTCTGATCAAGACCTTCACTGCTCCCATTTGAAGAGTGTTAGTTATTTCAGATGGGCATCAAAGGTGGTTCATCTGCATGAGTCCTTGGCACAACCCTGAGGAGCACCTGCCTGCCCTTGAATAAGGCTGCTGACAGTGCAGAGCTGTGGCTCAGCCACCTATCAGCCCTCTGCCCACTCAGATGAGAAACTGTTCTTTTTTTAGTGGAGGCAGGGAGAAGCGTATCTGAAAACATCTTGTCACCAAGTTTAAACAAAGGTTGGCAAGCTCTTTTTCTAGGTTGTTAATAGATGGGGTCTTGGAAATGCTTTGTGCTGCCTCACAAATGCAGGATGTCTGCAGGGAGACTGAGAGGACATTCGTGTAGTGGCTTGCAGAGAAGACTACAGGAACAAGGTAATTCTTACACCTATTTTCTAAAACAGAAGCCAAGGAAGTAAATGGTCTAAGTTTGCTATGTGCTGAGTTAAGGGAAAGATCATAGCACCAAGGCAGAAGTGCACTGAAGTTTTCTTGAGAGTGCAGGTTCAAATGGAGAATGTAATCACACTTCTACGGCACGTCATTCTCGCTGTCTCAGTCGTGTACAGATGAGTAAGCAAGAAATGTAACTCCAACAATTAGTACTGCAGGAGCAGGAGATGAAGAAAGCAATTTCTTGGTTTGTGATCTAATTCATTAAGTAGGGTCAAAGAGATGCTAATCCTATGATTTCTACAAATATACATTTTTGGTGGAGTGCATTCTCAGTGATTTTACAATTCTTATTTGGATACTATTCTAAAATAGTAAAAAAGTCTCACTTGCTTATCTTCTGTAGCTTTTTTTTATTAAATAGTGGAGGAGGAGGAAGAGGACAAGGAGGGAAGATGTTAAAGAGAGAAATTACTTTTTAACAGTTGCCTCTCAGATCATAAAAACTCAGTTCTCATAGTGTCTATTCCTTTAAAACTTCACCTGGGAGACTTGTAATGATGTCTAGTGAACTTCTTTAATTTGAAATTTTGTTTACTTTTGAAAAGAACTTTGTTCATTGTTCAAGGATAAATTAAACAGCTGTTAATTGTTCTGCTCCCTGACTCAACTAAATGTCATAAAGACATTTCATTTCAGTAAACTAGGCAGTTAAGTTAATAAATTTAAAGGCCAGATTCTGCTCCTCTTTATGCTGATTCAGCGGTAACTTCAGTGCATTTGGGTGTTTGTATCATGCCCACCACTTGTGGTCATAGATACATATAGGCCCAGATCCACAGGAACTCATGTTTTTCTCTGATTGGGAAGGATTAAAAACCCTATATATACAGCTGTAAAATTAAAACTATTGTTATGACCCACAAAGGGTACAGGTGGGCTGCCTCTCTAGCAGGCAGCAGTGGATTCAGGTTCATAACTTCTGTCTAGGAAAACTACAGGGAATCATGTGGTGGCGCCACTCTCATTTTTTTTCCTAAGGAACTGCCACTTTCAGTAGAATATTTAAATATTTGTTAGACCAGAGACAGACAGACAGCAATTATGTTGTCACTGAACACAAAGATGTTTTTGCTTGATGATTAGGAGGGCAGTGAGCAGTGTTGAGCAGTGTTTCTTTTTTCTTTTTCTTTTTCTTTTTTCTTTTTCTTTTTCTTTTTTCTTTTTCTTTTTTTTTTTCCCCTGGGCATTGTTCAAACATCTTTATTCCCTCTGCTCTTTCAGATGAGGTGGTAAAAGCGTGTCAAATGTTCACATTTCTGAGGTTTAGTCACAGATAAATGAGGATTCTGAAATTCATGGTTTCAAAATAGGAAATAGGTGTGATTTAAGCTAAAGCTCTTTTGAGAGTATAACACCTGGGTAGAATTTTAGCTGTCAAAATATAACTCTCTCCATGTGCTTGATGTTTCCAATTGCATCTATGTAGCTTTTGAATAAATCCCTTAAGTAAATATATGAATTCACTTTTTGATGATGCTTACCTGTCTGTCTTCGGTTTAATTTAAGCAGACCATTAGTTATTTCCAGAAATATGTAAATTAGTTTGACTATTTTGTCATGAATTCTTGTATGTCTTTGTTTGATTTGTCTTGAACTACAGAAACTAACATTTCCTGCACTGACAATAAACAATAAAATGCTTGATAGAAGCCTAGTGTAAACTAGGAGAGGTAAATTTTACCTTTTTTTTTCTTTTTTTTTTTTAGGAGGAATCACCATGCTTTTGTCCTATCACTTGTTAGGGAAACTCTGAACAAATTCTTTAAACTTAGTCTAATCCTGACCATAATTTTTGCTCAGGGGAATATTTCATTTCTGACATATATTTAATAGAAAAATGCATCTTAGATTGTTAAAGGTAGAGTTCCATAGATGTGGATATAAGGTTTCTGCCCCAAGTCTTTCAAAATAAAATAAAACAACCAAACAACAAGAAAAACCCCACCTATAAATACCAGTAATGCCATAGGTGTCAGTGACACCAGTTATGCCAGCCAAAGAATGGAAACATAAAAAACGAATTTTAGTACCTTCTTAAACTTCCCTTTAAAACCTGAATCATTCTTTAAAGATCCACTTGAAACTACAGTTTTGTATATTTCTTTAAATCAGTATGCCAGATATGTATTAGTATATAGATTTAAAGATAAAGGAAGGCAGCTCCAAAATGGCATAATCAATGACATCTTCAGCTAGCTTTTATTACAACTTGTTTCTTTTGTGATTAAAAAGCCAAAGCTGTCCAAAAGCAAAAAAATTACTAATGTGTTTCAAATTTCTGCTTTTAGTATTCTAAGTGAGCAATGTCTTGCCAAAAATTTTTTAGACACTTTGATGTTGAGAGGCTTCAGATATTTTGTCATTCTTTTTTATGCCATTTTCCATGATCTTTCATACACGTCTCTCATTTTGTTTCTTCTCTTCCCTTCATCGTTTCTACAGAAATTTATTGATGGTGGTAGCTGAATACATGCTCTGATCAGTACATCTCATTCTGAGAAATGTAGGCACTTCATAATTTTAGAGAACAGGAGACTTGTGATTTCTTCCATCCAAATAGGTATGATATGTTTTAGTTCTGCAGGGGATCAGATATTTCTAGTATCTAGGAATCTCTACAATATACCTTTCATTTTGGAAAAACCCAGAAACTGATGTCAGCATTCACTTTATGGTCCAATACTTCAATCTCTGTTCTATCTGAGCTAATGCATCATTCTGTGACTCCAGTGGGAGCGTCATTGCAGCTTGAGAGTCAAAGGAGAAAGAACTACAAGCTCAGCCTAATATTCACTGAAGTTTGTTGGATGCTTCCTACTGATCTCTGAGTGCAGCGCTAGGAAAAACCAACTGTCCTCCGCTGCAGTGTTTGTATTTCATAAAACAAGGCCTTGTATAAACAGATAAATAAAGCACTGGTAATACCCGCTTTAGTCTTACACATTCATAATAGACTTCATTTAAAAATTCGTTTTTTTATGATCGATCCAGCACTGCTTGACCAGTATATTTATGCAGTCTAATTGCACTTACTGTAATTTGTAAAGCAGAACTGTTATTGCTCAATGTCTCTCCTGTGGCTGCAGTCCTGGTCCGCACTCTCTTAATCGAAGCATCTGAAAGCGCTCTACAGTTCTGTGCCACTCTCAATTTAATTGTCTAGATTAAAAATCCATTGCCACTGCAAGAGTATTTACCAGTTTTCAAACGCTTAAGGGTTACTAGAAATGGTAGGGATGATAAATTACTTTTCCTTTCTTCTGATGTAGAAATGAAAATGAGTGCATTAAATAATGAATATAGGTAGTCATATACCTGTGCAAGGCTTGAAAGCATTCACTCTGCTTGTTTTAACAACTCTCTCTGCACACGTGAAAATCTACTTGGTGTACGTACTCAGAGTAAGCCTGCAAAGACAAAATGTATTCTCATCACCATTGTAGAAAGGACTGTGCTGGCAGGAAAGCTCATGTCAGTTCTTCCATTTTGTCCACTTGGGCTGCACAAGACCATTCTCCCAGGTAGCATTAGAGGGATTTATCTGTGTTCTGGCACTAAAGGTATGGGTGTTTGGTACACAACTGCACAGGGTATATTCCACAACATAGTCAAACCTCACATAAGCACAGATGCATGGCAGGAGAGGGTTTGTGGCACTACGTTTCCACTAGCAGCAAACCACTGGAGTACAGGACCACAGCTGCCTCCCTACTCCGACAAAGCCATCAGCGGAAGACGGAGAGGATGTTCAGCCCACCAGCAGCAGGTAGCACAAACTGTTCTGGAGCAGGAGAGGTGATAATGCAGCTCTGCTTCCTTGTGACAAAAAGGAGCAGCAGAACAGCAGTGTAAAATTAAGACTTTATCTGTTGTTTTAATTTTAATAATATGTGCCCAGTTTAACAGATCTGTAAGCCATGGCTTGCAGCTGTGAAGGAGGGGTCCTGAGCTGCAAATTGCTTTTGGAGGCATTTTTTCCTCAGGAGGAACTGCAGCTGCTGTTTTACATACATCAGATGTGCTGTTGGTGTTCCCTGTTGCTAATTATCCCCATGTTTATTATCTGGTTTTCTCATCTCCTTAAGCCTTGTGTCATAGGAACCTAAGGCTGAGGGGTGGACTGAATTTGAACTGAGGACTGACAAGATTATGAAAGGAAAAAGGACAACACAAAACACAAAAGCCAAATTAGGTAGATGATGAGGTATATTTAACCAAATAATATAATTTAAGAAGGAAGGAACATACTCCTTATTATTCTTCAGTATGATTTCTGTCTGCTGCATGGCCATATTTGAGTATGACTGTCCCAAGAATGACTTAGAGAGGTTTTATTTTAGGTGATCCTGATTTATTTCCTGCAAAGAGGGACAGCGTCTTCTGACTCCACTGACCTTTTGTGCAAAAGAGCATTCAGACCAAGTATCACTTTTAAGAAGAGCAGCAGAAGCAAAATTTCAACTGTGAGAAGTTAATGCAGAGTCTTTCTGACAGACATGAGTGCTGTTGCCATGTGGTATGTATTGTTATCTTTCAGCTGTTAATGAAGAATGCATTCTATCACAAACAAGACCAAAAAAAAAAAAAAAAAAAAAAAAAAAAAAAAAAAAGACCAAAAACCAAGACCTTTATTTTACACCCTTCACTTATCAATAATTACAGAATGCCTTTTTAATTGTGCTTTTGTCTGAATATTTACGTATCTCATTCTGTATTGCCACTTGGACTTCTCTCATGCTCTAGATACTTTCATTTTGCAAGCTGCAGAATTGACATCTCATAAGCATGTAATAACATGTAATTTACCTAGGCAAAATAAAAATGTTTGGTCTATACGTGATTTTATAATCATTCACAGAGCATCATGTAACAGGCACACAGCACCACAAGTTGTGTTTAGACTTTAGTGCCACATTCAGTGTCAATTCATACTACAGTTCAGTTTATACACAACTCTCAGATGAAAGAGCAGGATTGTGCACTGCAACTAATTTTCCAAACCTGAAACCACTCCACTGAAGTGAATACCAGTAACATGAAGTCTCTATCAATAGTGGGACCTGAATGATTCTGAAATACCATGCACCCAGGGCAATTTCATTGTTGCCTTTTTTGCAGCCACCCAAAACTTTTTATACAATTTGCTCAGAAGAATTCATAAATATTAACAAATTTTTCTTACATAGTAAATATGTTTTTTTTTTCATTTTTTTTTTACTCCTTTTCAGAAGAAAGCAAGGGAACAAGGCAAAGTATATACAGTGCTCAAAGTTGCAGAAAGAAATTATCTTACATAACAGAGATGAAAAAAGCTAGCTTGTTTGTTACAGCTTAGACAATTATTGATACTAAGCTGTTCAGTTTGTTGTAGCATTTAGTGGATGAAGGAAGGGACTGTGAGTGGTATGTAATGAAAGCAATATATTTTTATTACACCTCTTGGAAATGTCTTGGTGACATTTAACAATCTTCAGAATGAAAACACGCTCTTCTCTTACCCGGGAGCCTCCAGCCTTTCTTACACAGTGCTCTTTACTTACTCAGAAATAATTCAAATGTCTGTTCAGATTTTAGGGAGTTCTAGGTGTTTAAAACACATGGAGACCTATTCCCTACTTATCAATAGCCTTTTTGACCAGTTTTGGCCCCGTTTTCTATCCCTTCATCTGGCATATTTGACTTGGAACTTGTCATTTCAAGAAAAATATCAGGACTAAGAGGATATTGGGAGAGGGAGCTACATGATCCAAAGCTCTCATTCGGAAGACTATGAGGACTATCAGAATACACAACAGTTCACTCTGCCAGAACAACAATGATTATACAAAAATTACTGATTAACTACTTTGTATTTGATTTTGATTCTTACTGTCTTTATTTTTTCTTTTTTAGACTTAAAAACAGCTTTGACCATATAAAAGATTTTTTTTTTCATATGTATTAGCTGACATAACCAAAGATATTATTGCTATCTGCAAACTTCTGTTGCCTAAGTAACCAGGATAAATTTTTCACCATGTGAAGAAAATAAACGATAATTGTTCAAGGAACAATCACAGCTGTTTCGTTCCTGGATGAGGGTCCTTATAGACTCAAGTACTTATCTTTACTCCAAACATCTGCATTGCTTTTTCTTTCCTCTTTTGCAAGACCACAAATTACAACTCCTTCTAAGACAACACTACACACCTATCAAAAAAAAGGTCAAAACAATGTTGTTACATTCGGAGCTGCTGCATCTATTTGGCAGAGAGAGAGGTATAAACCAAATCAACTAAACCAAATACATGTCTTAATGGAATTAGACCACTGGGTCACTGACTCACACCATCACACTAATATTTTATTGTTCTTCTGTCACTGACAACATTACTAGAACAGATCATAATCGGGGAAATATGTTTCAGGTAGAAGGCACGTACTTTTTTCTAGCTTGCAGCTGATAACTGTCCTTTCTGTACAGTATGTAGATGACTGCTAACCCAAAGCCTGTGAAACTACACTGAACTACCCCTTGGCAAGGTTATATTTGGTCATACTGGGAATAACACACAAATTTTCTCTGAGCACTTATTTCTGAAGCAGTTTGCTTTGTCAAGTAATAACCAAATTCTGTGGGAGAGCTGTGTTTAAAATTCTAGTCCCAGAGGTGAATACTTCAAATTTTATTGTATAGTTCTGAATTGCTAAAGGGATTTTTATAAGTCTGTACATCATTAATAACTCAATTAGAATTCATGATGTTGCCACTGGTGTTTTTCTGTATTCGTGTAGTGCGTTTGAATTACGTATAGGTCCAAACAGTCAGATACACTTTAAAATTAAATTAAGACAATCAGGATTTCCCTTTCTCCTTTGGATATGTGCCTAACTAAAATACATGGATTAGTCTTACCGTGTTTATATTGAGCTGATTTATATTCTACATTACGATGGCATGGTCACCTGTCAAGACCTCTATGTATGGAACCTAGCCAGTGCATGCAAGCAACACAAGAAACACCAACATCATCAGTCTACCTGTTGTATGAAATGAACAGGGAAATGAAAGATAGAGCTGTAGGTAGAAAACACATCACAGCTTATGTATGTTTTGAAAGCAGTTTAACTCCAGCCAGGTGTGGAAAAAAGCATTAGTAATGCTAAGGAAAATAAACTCTGGAGTTGGTATGTAGAATTTTATGGAAATATTTGACTTCAGAAATGGAAGATAGTTTTTAGAAGTTCTTTGCATTATGTAAAATATCATTTAAGTTAGTAAATTGATCCTTTAGCCCCACTAAAAATGATTTTCAATTAAATTACTTCCTTCAGTTAGATCCTACCTAATGCTTATATTTTCTATGATAACTTAGTGTTAAAAAGAGCTTTTGTGAATCCATCCATATTCACCAGGTCTGACTACTAAAAGTAAATCAGAAGCAACTCCTTAGAAGATACTGAATTTACATTAATATATACCTGGTATCTGAAGTAAAACCAGTCTCTATCTTACTGTATTACTTTGGATGACATGGTAAATATCATGAAGCTTTTATTTAAATCAGATACTAAGTATGAATCTGGAAATTAATCACACTTCAGGCTTAGAATCTTTTTTTTTTTTAAACAAGTGTCTAATTTATTCAAACAGCAAAATCCATAAAGCTACCTGACAATTTATCTGTCCTAGGTAGCATTGTAAGAATCCTCTATGAAGTGTTCAGTGTGCTAAAATGACATAAATATTCCCTTTAGTGTTTAATATGAATCTGAAACTCAAAAAAAACCTGTTAATGAAATAGTGATAAGTACAAGATATAATAAATATTATATATTTTCCAGCAATAAACATGGAATTTTAGAATGACAGCTAATGTCATGAATGGAATTGCTGTAATATTAAAAAGCACTAGTAAAGTAAAATTAGAAATGATAGTTTTCTACCATGCTGAAATATAATTTATGGAACCTCAGCAGAGATGTTTTGAGCTGAAAAGTGTAAGTTAAATATACAGTTGCAAACAAAGTGCTAGAGCATTTTTGCAAAAGAAACTGCAAAAAAACAAAACAAAACAAAACAAAAAACCACTATTTTTTTCTTGTCATCTGTGGAATTAAGGGCACCTGGTTAATTATTTCTGATTAAAAAAACTCCCTCTTAGAAATCTTTCAATTTCAAAAGTTGTGTTTATATGAAATTTACTCCCAATCTTTCTTTTTGTACTAAATGTATACACTTTCTTCTATTCTTATTTGCCTGTATCCTTTTTCATTTTAATTTATACTTTGGTACTTCAGCTTTTCAGTTGGAAATTTTCTCCTCTAAGAAATTCTGAAGTTTAAACATTTTCTTTGTCTCAAGTTTTGAAGAAAGGTCTGAATGTCGATACTTTTGCTGAAAAAAATTCCTTCAGATACCCTATTCCGACACTTTGCTGTCAACTCACTTTTCCGAACTAGCTCACTTTTTTTTCCCCAGATGTTCTTGACTTGTGCAGCAGGTATTGCTGTTTGTTTCTCCTACCCTCTGAGCAAGGCATAGAGTTTCCATGATAAGCTTCTGTTTCTTCCTTTGGCTAAAGTGCACTAATGGTGCAAAGGGAAGGAAGTATCTTGAAATGAGATATGTGTTTTTTCAGGCTGCTAACTGAAATACAAAATATTTCAACACTATTTTTTTTTTTTCCTAATGGAAAGAGACAGTATTCATCCTATTAGTCATTCTAAGTATTACTCTTCCTCCTCTTTTCCTTTTCTTATGGGAGAAAAAAAATCCATTGTAATATTTGAAAACCTTTGATTGTTGACTGTGATATTCCAAAATATAAAATGTTTGTTCTCATCACTTAGATAAATAATTTCAAACTGAAAAAATTCTGCAATACTTACTCATGTGAATAATGCTATTGACTTTTAAGCACTTTCAATAACTAAATGTATCAGCAGGAAAAAAAAAGTCATTTTCTGAAAGGTTGATTTTTTTTCTTAATGAATATGACAGATAGACCTGAAAAGATATTTGTAGTCAGCAAATTTGAACCTGTGTAGTATATCACAAACAGAAAAACCATTTTAGCAGTGCCAAGCACTTGAAGAGGGAGGAGAGAGAAAGGTGTATTTTTCATTAAGACAAAATGACTCTTCGTCGCCCTAGTTGTGTCGTGTGGATTTTGTCACAATGGCAAAAAGCCAAAACCAAATTTTTTTTCATTTGATGTGTAGCTAGATTTGAGAGTTACTGCAGAGAATGTTTTTAGTGCCATTTAAAAACGGAGTCAGAAACATCTGCAGATACAAGAATGCTGTTCAAAAGAGTTACAAACAGGAAAAAATATTATTGTTATAATATTTTGTGCTCTAGGTTTAAATTAGTCTGAGAACTACGTGATTAGAAGTGTATGATGATATTCCAACATCTCTCTTTTTAATTTCAACTACTGTTTGACTGCGAGACTGGACTTGACAGATTTAGCTTTCCAATTCTTGTTAAAACTACTCTGCAGTGGAACTAAAAAAATGATGAAGGTGTTTATTATACAAGGTTTTAGCTTATCTCAACCTCTACAAGAGTTAAGGTTTATTTAGCAATGTACCTGGTGTTTTACAGTATTCATTTCCTTCTCTTTATGTTATTGCTCTTTCCCAGATGTCCCATGTCTGCAAAATCCCATAAAGACAACTAGAATGGTTAAGATTTAATGCTTTCAGGCAGACCAGAAGTATTTCATAGAATCATAGAATCATCTAGGTCAGAAAAGACCTCTAAGATCATCCAGTCCAACCTTTAACCTAGCACTGCCAAGTCCACCATTAAAGCATGCCACTAAGCTCTGAATCCAAATGTTTTTTTAAGACCTCTAGGGATGGTGGTTCAACTGCTTCCCTGGGCAATCTGTTCCAATACTTCACAACCCTTTCAGGGAAGAAATTTTTCCTAATATCCAACCTAAACCTCCTCTGGCGTAACTTGAGGACATTTCCTCTTGTCTTCTCAGTTGGCGCTTGGGAGAAGAGACCGATCCTCATCTTACTATAGCCTCCTTTAAGGTAGTTGTGTACAGTGATAAGCTATCTCCTCAGCCTCCTTTTCTCCAGGCTAAACAACGCCAGCTCCCTCAGCCACTCCCCATAAGACTTGTTCTCCAGACCCTTCACCAGCTTTGCTGCCCTTCTTTGGACAAGCTCCAGCACTTCAATGTCCATCTTGTAGTGAGGAGTCCAACACCGAACACAGTAGTCGAGGTGCTGCCTCACCAGAGTCAAGTACAGGGGGACAATCACTTCCCTAGCCCTGCTGGCACATTGTTTCTGTGTTTCTTACATTGCACCTATTTCTGTTCAGAGCACACACAGAAACGGATAGATCAGTTAACTACTTATAAATGTATATATAGACACAGTTAAAATTTTTGTGAAACTTGTGTTCCTGTCTTCAAGGTGGAATCCAGCCATCCTCACACAATCTTGTTTCTTCATTTAACTTCTCGTCAAGTTCCATATCCATTTAATGTGTCTGATATAATTAAAAAGACACTGAGACAGTTTTGTGATTTAACCCTGGCAGGCAAAGCACCACACAGCCATTCACTCAGTCCCCCTCAGTAAGATGGGAGAGAGAATCAGAAAAAAGGTAAAACTCATGGGTTGAGATAAAGACAGTTTAATAGGACAGAAAAGGAAGGGAAATCATAATGATAATGATGATGATGATGATGATGATGATGATGATGATGATGATGATGATGATGATGATGATGATGATGATGATGATGATGATGATGATGATGATGATGATGATGATGATGATGATAATTACAAAACAAGTGATGCATAATGCATTTGCTTGCCACCCACTGACTGATGCCCAGCCAGACCCTGAGCAGCAGCCGCCCCACCCCAGCCAACTCCGCCGAGTTTTTATTGTTCCACATGACATCATATGGTGTGGAATGTCCCTTTGGTTAGCCTGGTTCAGCTGTCCTGGTTGTGTCCCCTCCCAGCTTCTTCTGCACCCCCAGCCTCCTCGCTGGTAGTATGAGAAGCTGAAAAGTCCTTGACTTAGTGTAAGCACTGCTCAACAAGAACTAAAACATTAATGTGTTATCAACATTATTTTTTGTTCTATATCCAAAACACAGCAACATACCAGCCACTATGAAGATAATTATCTCTGCAGAAACCAGGACAGACAGAATGATTATGAAAATATTGACATGACAATAAACACTTAGACAAATGAAGAAACACTGGATGGTATGAATGGTGTTGTCATTCTGAGGAGTACTGCTGTGCAGTAACGACTTACAAAGAAAAGACTGTTTCGCTTAGCTGGCTTTTATGGAACTGACTCTGCTGGTAACAACATACTGTCAGAGCTTTGACAGCAAAACACTGTAATGAAACCAATATTTAACTTTCTTATTCTTCTTCAGTGTTCTTTGGTAGAATTTCAGGATGGTCTGTTGAAGTTCTACAAGTCATACACCATTTCATTCTTAATTTATGAGCCTTTTTTATATATACATTTTTAAATTTTATTAGTATTTTTAAATTATTTAGAAGGAAGCCTCCAGATGCCATTTGATATCCTTTGCATTCTCTTGAAATTCACTGCTGTTCATTTGGTCTGTGATCTGCATAGTGCTCTTATCTGTTCTCCTGGCAAAGTAAATGGTGGAGAATCTCACGAGCCATTGGGCTAGGAGTACCAGGCTTGTTTTCAAATTTCCCTTTATCCCCTTACCCTTTCCCCCACAGCAGAAGCTTGGGACTACTGTTGTGGCATCATCATGTCTATAACAGCCTTGGAGAAAATGGTGCATATCATACCATAAAGACAAAGCACCAAACCATCTTCTTGCCTAGGGAAGTTGGGACATGTTACCAAAGAAAACAAAAAATAATAAAAACAGACTGTAAAATCTGAAATGGAAAGTGAGCTTAGACCTATGAATAGCAACTGACATCTGTATTTTTTGGACTTTTTATGATATTTCATAATGCCACCTAGCTAGGGGTTTAGAAAAGAAAATCAGGATGCTGTTATTGCCAAAAGTAGTTTATTAACCTTATATTAATAATATTAATAAATATAATTTATTAAGCAGTGGTGAGAACAATTCTGTGAATGAGTATTCTGTAAAATAATGCTCTAAAATGAATCTCAAACATATATTGGCAAATTGGGTTAGCATGTTGGTGGTAAGATAGGCTTTGTAGCTAGAGAAAAGATTGGCATCACATTCACCCACTTTTGGCAGCCAAAGAAAGGCATTCAGACACTCATTTGTTCATTGATTTGTAGTTTGGAGCAAGTTTGAAGCTAACACACTTGGTTCACTAGCAAAATATCCTCTCTGCTCTACTTCCCTCTGTCAAGCCAAAGTGTTTTTCTTTTATTATCTGGAAGTGTAACTAAGACTGAATAGAGGCAAGGAGCAATATGCTGGGCTGCTGTAAACATTCAGTGTGGTATTCAAACAGTCAAATAAAAAGCATACATGTAACACATCCCCTGAGCTGCTGTGAGATGGTTAAGCAGGAGCTTGGTTTCACCCTGAAAGGCAGCTAAAATCCACCACACTGCTCTCTTACTCCTCCTCCTCAAAGGAAGAGGGTGAGAAAATACAATAGAAAGGACTCAAGGGTTGAGATAAGGACAAGGAGCTCACTCACCAATTTCTGTCATGGGCAAACAGACTCAATGTAGGGAGATTAATATAATTTATTACTATCACTAGTGGACTAAAACAGTGAGAAACTAAAGCAAACTAAAAACCCCTTCCCCCCCCCATCCACTCTCTTCTTCTTCCTCCCCCCGGAGAAGCACACAGGAACAGGGAATGGGGGCTGCAGTCAGCCCATATTTCTTCGTCTCCACCGCTCCTTCATGGTCACTCTCTCTTCCCCTGCTCCAGCGTGGAGTCCCTCCCATGGGATGCTGTCCTTTCTGAACAGATCCCATGTGGGCTTCCCACAGGCTACAGCTCTTCAAGAACTGCTCCAATATGGGTCCATACCACGGGATCCATCCTTCAGGAGCAAGCTGCTCCAGCATGGGTCCCCCATGGGTGGCAGCTCCCACCAGGTCACCTGCTCCACCGTAGGCTCCTCCACAGGCTGCAGCATGTGTTGCATTTCAATAACTGAAACATGGTGG
>VXAL01017121.1:143342-189175 GCA_013399475.1 Chauna torquata | reverse complement strand
AGAAAGAAAAAGGAAGGAAGGAACCAAACAGATGCAGAGACTAATTTACTTTCTGGTGAAGCTGTGTATAGGATCAATGTAAAGCTTTTTATTGCATGCATTTCTTTTGTAATGGATCTCTGAGAGGTCACCAGTCAGGTGTCTTACTATTCTTGCTTAGAATAGAAGCCAATTTTTCGTTTTTATGTAAACAGTAACTGAGAGAACAGGAATGGTAAATATATATTCAGTTCTGGAATTAACAATTTATGACAGCTTGAGTTAAAACACAATATGAGCATATTACATTTTACATTGAATCCACATGGTTAGCTACAGCAGGTATAAGACCAGCAGGAATCACTAGTTGTCATACTTGTGGTAACCTTCTAATTAGCTATGACATAGAACAGCCCTTTGATCTTCACCATGTTCTACTAATTATTTGATCTCTGACAACATAAAAACATGTTTCAGCACACAACATAAGAAAGAAAACAATACAAGTTTTCTTCCAAAGCCTACAAAAACCTATTGCATATGCAAGAAAACAACCNCTCCAAGTCTGAATGGGCACAAACTTTTGCTCTCAAGATAGTGTTCATCACATCCAGATATCTATGAGGAAGATATTTAACCCAGAGTTGTTCTCCTGGGTACTCCTTATAGGCAATGGAAAGAAAAAGACACTTTCAGGTCATTTTAGACATTTACCTTAGAAACAGAATCATGCTCTAGAGTTGCCTTTTTTGGTCCACTGACTCTAAAGGCAGACCTGAGAGACCAGCCTGGATGTAAGTACATCTGGTAAGATAAATCTCACCCAAGGTATCTAAGAAAGGCCAGATGTATCACACACCAGAAAAGCCTAATTCTTTCCATGGACTAAAAGATCATGCTTGGGGTTAAATGAGATGAATTCCAATTTTGTTGTCTTCTATATATTTGGCAGAATCTGGGTCTGGGTCTGGCCAGAAAACAATAGTTACATTTCATTTATGAATAAAGTAGAAACATTCTACTAAATTCTGGAATTTGTGAGAGTCTTACCCAGAACAGTAGGCTTCTGGCTAAAGCATTTGCTGAAGAGTGTTTGGGGTATAGCCAAGCACTTGACTGGCTTGATTCACAGTAAGGAATCAAGACTACTTAACTTAGGTGAGTGCCCTAACAAATGGGTTTGTGTCTGCTCTTTGGGCCTGTTTCACTTCATGTCATTGGATCAGGAAGAAAGAAGCTGAATTAAAACTGAGTAGTACCTTCTGGATGGGCCTCTCACCTATGGAAAAATATTTGCTCACTGCATTATCAGGTCATCTCTTAGCTGCTGTCTCATTAAGTGTAGAAGTTCTCCGGAAAGAGTTTTGTTAAAACAGGTATGATGCCAAAAAATTCTTGGGTTTTGAGAACCAACCCTTTCTAATGAAAAAGCATGTTGCTGGAAAGTCCTGGCCAACAGTTCCCAAACCCATCAAATTAGCTACTTATCTTTCTGTTTGAGGCCTGGATACATAGAAACATTTTGTCCCTGTTATTTCTTTCTCTGTTTATCTCTATATTTTAAAATTTTCATTAAAATTTTGTGAGGAACTCTTGTGTAAATCAGCAGAGCACATTTGTTTATTTATTAAACCAACTCCATCTTCCATGAGAAACACTCCAGTCTGACTGCCTTATACTCTACAGATAAAAAGCTATGACTGATAAACTCTGATAGAGTTTGGCAATGAACAGGAATTCTTCAGCAGCAACCAACGGTTTCAAACACTCTTTCTTTCCATTTGGTGAATATCTACCTGAACAGGTGAAAATGGGCAACAGCTTCTCTACTCCCATCTAGCAATGTTTAATAGCTCATGCACATTGTTGTGCTAACACATTTGCATGGATTCCAGGCTGTAGCTGTCTCAAGATCAGGCAGCTCATTTTCCTGCCCTGTCTCTGCCCACTGAGTGCGGTGCTGGTAGCACATTCCTTCCAGGCCCTACAGACCAAGTGCAGCCTATAGGCACTGTTGCTCCTCCTGGTTCCTACCTCACTCTTTCTGATGGAGTTGTGCTTCAGACATGTAGGAGTTTCATACCTAAAGGTCTTACTGAACTTTCTTGAAAGTAAATAACTGATTCAAAACAGAAAACTTTTCGCTTATTTTTAATAGAAGATTTTTTCCAGAAGCTTTGGCAACCAGTAGTGGGAGCGCAAGTTTCTTTCTTGCAAGTAGCAGCAAGAAAAATGAAGAAACATGATCTGAAGATCTTGGTACATTGGAGGACTGGATTTACAGAAAGTTCATGGAATTCAACAAAGGCAGATGCAAATTCCTGCAATGTGGTTTATAACAACCCCGTGCAACAGGACAGGCTGGGGAGGAGGTAGCTTTGTAGAGGAAACATGGGAGTCGTCTTGGTGGATGACTCCAATTAGTGAAAGCAGAGTCTCCAAACTCGGGGAATAGACTGTTCTTTGTTCATCATTTCTGAGACTACATGTGGAGCCCTATGTCTAGTTTTGGGCTCCCCAAGACAAGAATAACTCTAACATAACTTGACATAAGTCAAGAATAACTCTAACATAACATGAGTCCAATGTATCACCAAGGGTCACTGAGATGGTTAGCTGCTAAGTACTTGATGTAGAAGGAGAGGCTGAGAAAGCTTGATTTGCTCCATCTGAAGGAGAGAAGGCAAACAGCAGATCTTACTAGTGTCTACTCTTGGAGGTGTACAGCAAAAGCGTGAGAAGGAATAGACACAAACTGCAACACAAGAAAATTTCTACTGGATATCACAAAAAAAAATTCACAATGAGGGTTGTCTAACGCTGGCATAAGTTGCCCAGAGAGGCTGTGAAATGTTGGTCCTTGGAGATACTCAAAATTTGTCATGAAAAAGCCTTGAGCAAGCTCATGTAACAACAAAAGCCATCACATGACCCCCTAAGGCCTCTTCAAACCCATCTTATGCTGAAGGCCTTGAATGAAGATCTTAAAAATTTAATTTTTGGTATCAGGTTTTACCATTCTGGTGAGATCTAGTATGGTGAATATAATTGTGCGAGACCTGAATCTACTTATTAAAATGACGTTTATATAATAATTGCATGAGGTGAGGTAAAGGAAAGACAGTCACTGAATGTCTGTAAGTATCTTAAAAGCATCTAGTTGTCATATCCATATTCAGACATATTCTTCTACAGAAAAGAACTTGCTTTTTGGATCATCTACTGTTAAAAACAAAAGCTTTTTTTTTTTCAGAATTTGCTCTTTACAGTTATTACCTAACATTACATTTTCGTAGGAGCTAGAAGAGGTGTATGATACAAACTCATGTTTCATAGGTAAAAGAGAAGTACAAGGTTTCAGACTTTGAAAACAAAATGAATAGTTGGTTTTGTTTGCTCTGAGTGTTTCTGGTAATACAGGGATATGTGGCCATGAGATAACAGAGACTGCAAGACAAAGTTCAACCTCTCCCTTTCAAACCTCTAATTTTGATGTTCTGTGGAGCAAGGTGCAGCCCTGAGAGATAAGCAAGTGCCACTGTTCAGAAATTCATTTTGACTCAGAAGAGTTAAGGCAGTCAAGAGCAATACATGCTACCATCTCAGTGCAGTGCACTTCTGTTACTCATTCTCTTTTTCCTTTGAGACACCCACATGAAAGTTGCACAGCTGGTTCCTGTTGCTGTTATTTACTGCAGTTGCACATTTATTAGTTTGCTATTTCTTGTGACATTTTTCACACACCTCAAACATCATTTTCTGTGCTGCTCCAGAAAAAGGACTGTTTTGCATAGGTACTGAAAAATGTGCCTTTTCAAACATGCCATTTATGGGGACATTCATCTTTGGTTATTCTATCAAACTGTTCTCCATTTATCCTGAGGGGACTCCACATCTCTATGTACCAGGATAGACTCCTGAAGGGATAAGAGAACATGATTGTTAGAAAAGGGAAAAGTGGCAATTGTATTAGGAATCCTCCCAAGAATCCACATCATGTCTGTGAGGCTTTGCATCAAATTACTCTGTAGAAGGTAAAGGGAAACAGAGGCCTCTCTGCATCCTTCAGCATATGCTCAGCATGCTGATGGAGAAAGCATTATGTGAAAAACAGCAAGGGTCTATAAAAAAAGTAAAAACTTTGAATCTAAGGCACTGGGAAGAAAACTGGCTTCATGGAGTTTTCTTTTTTCCTTCTGAATTAATTTAGAGCCTACAGAAGGTGCTGAACTGAGAGACAAAATTCCTTTCTTAATACACAAAACAGGTACAGCAAATGGTGATTTTGGAGCTTTCCCCACAGTACCAGTGCGTTTCAGCCCTGGTCGAGGGGGACCACCTCCAGGTGGAGAGGAGAGCTCATCTTCCAGCTCCACGTGTTTTTTTCCTGTGTTCACTGCCAACTAAGGCACCAATTAGTGCATAGCCTCAGCACTGAAGCAAATGAAAACAGAGACAACAGAATAAAGAGAGATAAGTGTTTGCTCCTGGAATTCTGTTTTGACATTTATTTTGGATTTCATCAAGGCCTACAATCTTTTGCATTAATTTAAGAAAAAAAAAACAAAACACCCAATCTCATTACCATTGGATATGATGATGGGTGAAATGGGCTGGAAAAATCCTGGATCTTTGCTGTGCCTTATTCTGGAATTATAAAGAGTAGAGCAAATTCTTTACTGCTGTGCCATTCTGCTATTATGTTTAACAATCTAATTAGAAAGGCTGTGTTGCTTTTCCCCATTATAAAAGCAAAGACAGTGCACATAAGCAAAACCAATTAGACAGCTGTAGTTTACAGAACAGGCTTGCCTTGAGGCTAGTTTCTAATGAACCCCCAGTAGATGGTTCATATGCAGAAGCAGGACAGAAGAAGCACAGCAATAGCACATGCTATCTTTCCTGCTATCAGGCGCTAATGCTGTCACAAAATGCTTTAGTCCAGGGAGCTGTCACTTGTGATGGCCATTTCTTCTTGCAGTCACTAATGCCACCAGCAGCAGCACTGTGACACTAACCTGGCTGAAAATGCATGTCTCCACCTTGGCTCAAAATTGTGCTAACAGGTGGTGATAAATCCACAATGTTTCTTTCAGTTTTATGAATGTTACTTTCTGCTCACCAGGGACTTGCCTTAACTTAAAGCAGACACAAAACTATACAATAAGCTGCATACTTACCACGCTTTTATTTTTCACCATGTATGGCTCAAATTAAGACAGGCTGTATTGAGTAGATTGCTCAGTACAAGTTAGTCATCTGTTTAGTGTTTCTGATGTCCCACAAAGCAGTTGTGGTTGTTCACAAGTCTATTAATTAAGAAGAAAACGACTAAGGAAACTACTCTGGGTTGATGAACGATTCAACCACTTCAAAACTAAGGAAAACATTAAAACAACCCCCCCTCCCACATTCCTTTTCTTGAATAGCCTGATAACAGGTATTTGTTTGAACTGAACTTTATAGGGCTTGTGAAAAAAACAAGCTCTTGTCATCACTGCATTTAAATGGGTTTTATATACAAGAAGCTGAGTAGCACTGTCTAAGCTAGAATAGATGAGATTGTGTCAGCATTCCCATTAAAAATACCCTTATATTCAGTGGGTTATGAGTCATTTATAAAAGTTCACTTCAGGCTAAAATTTTGCATTATTTGACAGTAATACTTGGATCAGATCAGGCAGGATGGGGGCTTGCAGGGGAGTTTGTATAAATCCATGTATATTCATAAATTAAACGTACTTGCACAAGTTTATATTCGTATACTTATTCAGCTGTAGAATTGCATTGCTATTACTGCTGCAGTTATTTATCACTCTAGACATGATGTTCTCACTCACATTATTCTCAATTTCTCCATTTGGAAGACATAAATAAGCGCAGAAAGTGTTCTCTTCCCTCATTTTCACATGCTGTTTGCCTCATCTCTCTTTGTTCCAATGGGGTATGTAACTTGGAGGAGGTAAAGAAAAGCTGAGAAAAAAATGGAAAAATCGGAACATCCAGGAGTAAAGAACAGAAACCCAAATTCTTGTAGCTTACGTGAACTTAAAGACATTAGGTTAAAACTAAGCAAATGAGAATTTGCAATGCATTTCAGTTACAATGCTACTGTAGAAAACCTGTCTTTTTTGATCCAAATTTTTTGAAAGAGTGCATATTTTGCAAGGGTACTGATGAGGGGACAGCAGAATTTTTCCAGCTAGCTGTCATTGTGGGGATGCATTTGAAATGAAATAATGTAAAAATTTGCACTTGAGGATAAAACCTGAGCTGGCAGAAGAATTATATCTTCAGATTCACCCAGACAAGGGCAAAAATAACAATAAAAAGTGTAAAAGTCTTTGTCTGAATTGTTTCTAATTTATCTCTGCAGTTACTGCTTTTTAAAGAAATCAGTTTCAAGGATGGTCAAATAGAGTAAAAATCTAGTTATGAACTTTATTAAATTCCATCCAGACTGATAGAAGTGGCTTAATATAACCATGTGGGTGAAGGTAAACACAAAAGAAGGGGTTATCTAGGCTACTGTATATTTACAAGTACTTGCCAATAATATCTCCAAATGTAACTTAAAAAACAACCAAACAAAATAGATAATGAACACTTGTAAGGATTAGGAAAAGTGCCAGAGATAACAGATCAAGGAATTATTCTTCATGGGAAAAAATGTAGGATCAGATTTCCAAAACTAAAGTTAGTGTGAATTCTTTATACTGAAGCAATTTAATTCTCCAAAGAAAGAAAATAATTTGGTGGGTGGGTAGGATGAAAAGGCAGCTTTTAAAGGCCTCTTCCTATGTTTGTACTGGTCAGTTATTGTTTGGAGTAAAACTAGGTCAATTATCGTTAGTTCAGAAAGAGATAAAAACTATGTCTGGATTAATTCCAAAAGCTCCCCCCCCCCGCCCCCCCCCGCCCTTTTGTGTGATGCAGATAGACAAGATGTGTTTTCCTATTGATCAACCGTCCATTGTAGGATGTCCTCATAAAACTTGATAATGGTATCTCCCTGTTGCCAAACCTAGATTAGAGGAGTTCACTGCTGATGATTTTTAAGTTTCACCTGCACATGGTGGACAGGATAACTGTCTGAGGAAGGAAGAGTCAGCGGCTTGATTTCTTCATGGTTGGTCTATATGAGTGCCTATGCTCTAAGACTCCCATGACAGACTGGGGACCACACTTTGTGCTCAGATTCACTGGAACTAAACCAAAGGGAAAGGGAATAGGTAAAAGAGGCATCTTTTCGATACCTCCTTTAAAACATGTTTCTTGCAATGCCCTGTGTATTGAGTTATTCTACTCACAGGTTTTGTTATTTTGAGGCCACAAATGTTGATAAATAATCTAGGCTGCCTTGCAGTTAAATAAAACTCCTTTACACACCTGTCCAGAATGTTTCATATCTTCATGCAGAAGAACAAATTCTGAAGTTCTGGGCAAACCTCAAACCAGAATCTGGAAGGCAATCAATCCCTGCAAGCATGTAATCATGTGTTTACTATCCTTCACATGTGACTAAAGCCCTAATTGTGGCCTCATCCTGTGCTTTCACACAAGAGTTTAAGACACATACACAACCACATCTGGGTACAGCTTCTTTGCAGAGGAGTGTAAATATAGAGGAATCCTTGACTAAGTCAGACTAGAGAGCCATTTTGTCTGTTATTCTGTCTAAATAACCAGCACCAGATGCTGTGAAGAATGACAGAAGAACCCTGCAGGAGGCTGAGGCAGAATAATCTGCCTCCACAAAGGTCTGATCCTGGTTGCTAATTGACAGAGATTAGCTTAAACCCTGAAGCACTAGGTTTAATATCTTTTCCAAAAGTTTTATTTTCTTTAATTATAATAACTCTGGATATCCATGATATTGATATAATATCCAATCTCTTTAAGAATCTGGTTAGGTTTTTGGTCTCAACAACTTCCTTTGGCAATGTGTTCCACAATTTAATTACACATTATATAAAAAGGTATTTCCTTTTATCAGTTTTGACTTGCCCACCTTTTAATTTCAGCAAATGCCTTGTTCTTCCTTCCAGAGGCAGAGTGGAAGCCCCTGTTCTGCTTTTCCTGTGCTGCTTTATATGATAACATTAATTTGTGAAGTGTTTTCATTTTGCCTCTCACTCATCCTTTCATAAGGGGAAAAACCTCTGTCTTCCCAATTTCTCTTTGTATGACCACATTTCCATTTCTGTCATTTTTCTGTGAACTCTCACCAAGTCTGTCTTACTATTTTATGGGACACAGTGTCTGGTGCTGCAAGAAGTATCTGAAATATGCTCTATCGTTTTTATTTTTAAAGGCATTATGTTTTCCATGTTTTTTCCATCCTCTCCTCTATGCTTCTACAGCATGTAAAGGGTATCAGGTTTTTTTGGACCGCAAGCATGCTGCTAGTGTGCTGTCTGCAGTGGTACCTACATTTCCCTGCTGAACTGAGCCATTATATAGATTGTAATGCCTTGTAAGAGTGATTTCACTTTTATCCTCTAATGTACTTTACTTTGCATTTGTCAGTGATATTTTCATCTAATTTAGAGCTGTCTGTTCCTGACTAACAGAAGTGATTTTGGATGTGGTCCAGCCTCCATAAGTAAGGTGCTTAACTTCAGGCTGAATTGTTGGTCTTAAGTGAGACAGTTCTGCCCAGATAAAAGCCCAATTTTCTTCCTCAGCTGATAGAGAGAGGTAAAAGATGTGATTGCTTTTGAAGGGAGATCCTGTCTACCTAATCTAAGTGCCTGAATTTACATGTGAATTAGGATTCCATCTTTCTGTATATTTTGATATGTCACTGTTCACTATTACTGATCCTCCATACATATCAAAACCAAGCCTTAGAATGATACTTGGGTATCAACAGTTCAACAGTAACATTTGGCTTTAAAAAAAAAGCTAGAAACCTTTCACTAGAAACTTTTGGATTATAACATCATAGAATCATAGAATCACAGAATGGCTTGGGTTGGAAGGGACCTTAAAGACCACCTAGTTCCACCCCCCCTGCCGTGGGCAGGGATGCCACCCACTAGATCAGGTTGCCCAGGGCCCCTTCCAACCTGGCCTTGAACACCTCCAGGGGTGGGGCATCCACAGCTTCCCTGGGCAACCTGTTCCAGTGCCTCACCTCCCTCATAGTGAAGCATCTTCTCCTAACATCTAATCTAACTCTCCCCTCTATTAGTTTGAAACCGTTCTGCCCTGTCCTGTCACTATCTGCCCATGTAAAAAGTTGCTCTCCATCTTTTTATAGGCCCCCTTCAAGGACTGAAAGGCTGCTATAAGGTCTCCCCAGAGCCTTCTCTTCTCTGAGCTGAACATCCCCAACTCTCTCAGCCTTTCTTCATAGCAAAGGTGCTTCAGCCCTCTGATCATCCTCATGGCCCTCCTCTGGACCACTCCAACGGGTCCACATGTTTCTGGTGCTGGGGGCCCCAGACCTGGATGCAGCACTCCAAGTGGGGCCTCACGAGGGCAGAGCAGAGGGGGACAATCACATCCCTCCACTTGCTGACCACACCTTTGTTCATGCAGCCCAGGATGCAGTTGGCCTTCTGGGCTGCAAGCGCACACTGCTGGCTCATGTCGAGCTTTTCATCCACCAGAACCCCCCAAGTCCTTCTCTGCGGGGCTGATCTCAATGTGTTTTTCTCCTAGTCTGTATTCATGTCTGGGATTGCCACGACCCAGGTGCAGCACCTTGCACTTGGACTTGTTGAACCTCATTAGGTTCAAGTGGGCCCACTTCTCAAGCTTGTCCAGGTCCCTTTGGATGGCATCCCTTCCTTCTGTTGTATCAACTGCACCTCTTAGCTTGGTGTCATCTGCAGACTTGCTGAGGGTGCACTCAATCCCTATGTCATTGATAAAGGTGTTAAATATCTCTTGTCCCAAGACTGGTGTAAAATAGTATATAGCTATTTGATCCACAGAGTTGCTATAAAGGGGATTTAGAGAGAGAGCTGGGTTGCATGCTAAACTCTATCCTAACCATATCCTACCCCTCCCAGAGAGCACTGGAAAGAAAGCATGGTTTTTCTTCACCCTTCACCCACAGAACACTTAATCATGTGCCCTGCAAGGGAGAGGGATGAGGGATGCTAAACTGCTACTGACTAGGAGAGTTTATGATGTAACATCTACTGACTTGGAAGTCAAGATCACAAAACGGTTTGTCTTATTCAGTCTATAACTCAAAAGAAGATTCTTGATACAAGGAACTCAGTCTAATGAAACCAAGAAGAAAGAAGAAGGGGTCAAGAAAACAGGAATATTCAGGAGGATGGAACATAAGAAAGGGTAAAACGGATACATTTACAAAGCCTTAGAAAGTACACATTTTAGGTGGATTATCCTTAAATTTTTTTCAGACATTACATACAAGGACATAAGAACTGTCCTACTGAACTAAACATCAAATAACTGTAAGTAGATCCTGCTAGTTCTCTAACCATGTAGCACTACACATTGTAGTTTCTGTTGTTTTTTCTTTTTTCTTTTTTTTTTTTGTGATTAAAACAAAACTTTTTATTTTATATGCATTTATTAAACAATATATTGTGTTACTGTTATCATTATCTTATATATACTTACTCCGGATGTATTATTTTATTTTGATCCTTAGGATTTTCCCTCAACAAAGGTTTTTTATCTAAAACTTCATTTAGGTTAACAGAAAGATAAAGAGACAGTTAAAAGTCAATGCCTTAGGACACATACGTGCCAGCTGGTCATGTGGAAATGTCATAGGATGTGGCCAGCTGTGATTTTGGCATTATCTGTAAATATCTGGGAAGTTATGATGAACCTGTTCCTGAACAGATCTGGTGAGTCTGACTTTTCATGCTCTGTATGCCACTGGCACATGAATGTCAGCATTTATAATTGGAACCATTGCATAACATTGTGAGTGAAATTCTGAACCATACCCTTTGGAAGCAGATGGCTTTCATCATGTGCACCATGTCATATTGTAATAGTGAGTATTCCTTTCTGTGCTGAATTCAACAACATATTGAATTAGAAAAGATTGTTTACTTCATTTTGTGGTTTAATAACAATCAAGAGAAAGATGAAGAAGTAAGGGACTATATCTCTTTTGCAAATATACTCCAATTTAGTCACTAGGGAATACTTTTATAGTCAGTTTACTTCCAATTGTATAATTTTACTTGAGTTTTGAATGTGTAAGTGCTATCTTCCATTTTATACACACATATGCCCAAGCAGACAGGTTGTTGATTTAAAATGTCATTTCCACGAAGTATCACTTGAAAAATCCTCATGACTTTAACCAAGATAGAGCAACTTGGGCAAAATATAAGGTCAAACAGCCCTATATGGCATATCCTTGTTTACCTGCTTCAGAATGCTTCAAAGGACTTACTTACTTACTGCCGAGGCTAGGAATATGTGTCAAATCTGTTTAAGATAGGGATCAATTCTAATAAATGTGACCTCAAACCTTCCAAGGTGTTTAGGTCTGGGAACACTTACACTACATCTGTTATTATTTTGGTTCAGCAGGACTGAAATTATGAGATGTCTTGACTTGTGACAAAGCAGCACCAAATGCCAGGACTGAGTATCAGTCTAGATCTAAACTTCTTGTAGTTTCCTAGCTAGAAACTGCAGGCCTGTGGTAGGAGTTACTGGATAATATTGAAAGGATTGTTGTTATACAGAAATTAAGACTACATGGTCATCATGGTCCTCTTCTGGATAAATCTGTGGATAATTTAAAAGTTTACTTCCATGTCTTGTCCTTGTTCTCCTTATTAGTGCCTTCCTCCTGGGAAGCTACTGCCAGTAGAACTGTTTTGGATGGGTTGATAGAAATTTTCCTGCCTGGAACTCTGGAATGGGTATCCCAGTAATGATATAACCAAGAGAATAAAATCCAGTTGTGTGAATGATACAGAGAGGGCAGGTTTGGAGCTTCTTGCTCCACCTGAGCAAGGGAATTTACAGTGAAGCTTGCTGGGGGCAAATTAAAGTTCTAAAAGTGAATGCATTTTTGCAGAGAATTGGGTCTGAGGAACCTACTGCATTAGCAGGAAGAGAAAGTGTGCTGAATGATACAGACTGTATATTGGAAAATTAGTTAATACAACAACACTTTGGAAGGAATATCAACCCTATGTATCAGAGAACTGTCAGATCTTTGAAATTAGAACAGGACATTCATGGGAGGCATTCTATCCCTGTTGCTTACAGGAGCACTTCGGTTCTTCTGTCAGAGTGCTGCTCACAGTTGGGGACATAATGCTGAACCAGTAGGACTAAGTCAGTTCCAATACAGAAATCATTGTTTTTGCTATCATGGAGGTCCTTCTTCCTGAAGGAATTAATCAATAAATGCCTCTGTGCACGCTACTGACCCTACTTCACAGACCAGGGTTCAAAGCTGTGTTCTCCCCTGCAGTCCCGTTACACATCTGTATACATCAGAGATCTCCTGTTGGCTCTCTGGCTCACCCAGCGTATCCCACAGCCAGACAGACCAGCAGGTAGGTTCTCAAATTCCAAAGGACAGATTTCTCAGCATTTTGACCATGGTTATTGAACTCTTTGCTGTAGTTAGACAGAATAGAAACTGGACTGAAAACAGAGTGAGGAAAATTCTGTCCCCACTTAAATTAATAGCAAAGTTCTATTTCCTCACTGGGGATATTCTTATTTCAGTAAAGGTATAACGTTATTATCTACACAAAAACAGGCACACAAAAAAATGGTAGGTGTGCTCATCAGCACCTACCTGTAACTAAAGGAATGATGGCAGACAAGATTAATCTCTTTATAGTTTTCTTTTCCTAATTTCACTCAACTCTTAGGAGCTAAGTAAAAAAGTATTATATAAATATCAGCTAAGGCAGAGAGGAGACAGTTAGCTCTTGTCAATGAAAAGTGGAACTCCTAAAGACTTTCACACTATATTGAGCTATGTATGTGGTAAACAGGCATGGTATGTTGTTCACAACGACGTCATATAATTCCGTTCGTAAATGTGTAAGTGTTTTCTTAAAACTAGTTAGGAAGTTAAGTCTACTGCACCTGTTCCTGAAGGCTGTTCCTGAAACTCTGTATGCTGATGGCCGAAGACCTTTGAATTTTCCATGCCAGTAATTCATCAGAAAATAAGAAGCAGTGTAAAAATGGGTGTTATTTGTCTTGTCTCATTTCATGGAATTAATGTTTCAAGCCATTGTGTATTTTACTATGTCTGGTGTTTCGTTGTTGTTGTTGTTGTTTTTTTTCCTCACAGTAGATGATGCTATCTTAACTGATCTCTTCTTTGACATCATTCACTTAAAATATTTGTAGATTTTATTTCACCTGGAATCTGTTATTCAGTCAGGCAATCCACTTGCAATTCCTCTGGCCCAGCAGTCCATTACTTTGTTTTCTGCCTGGCAGCTGCTTTACTTCTTTTACTGCTTCAGTGAGAGGAATATGCAATATAGAAGAGCTAGAAAAGAAGGGCTGGGGAAGGCTGGGGGCTCTTCCTATCTCTTCCAGATCTGTCTCAGTTTTAGTGGGTTTTTTGTTTGTTTGTTTGTTTTAGTTTAGTGATCAAGCCAAAATAAATAAATAAAAAAAGGGCCAGCTTGAACTGAGATTCTCAAAATTTGTTTGCTGCCAAAAACTTTCCTTTTCAGAACAGTTTCAGGCCAGATCGTTTGGATTTCTGAATTTTTTGTACTTTCGTGTTTTCAACACATAACTACATACGTGTTGAAGTACTAACAGTGACTTACCTACTTCACAAAGAGGCATGTGGACTTGCTTTGCTGCTGTATGTAAAGTGTTTCGAGGCCCACAGACTCAAAAGCTGGGGCAGTAGTGCTATGCTCAAGTGGACACTGTTAAGTGGCCTGGGGTAGATTATTACAATGCTGATTTACAGACCACAGTTATACATACATTTCATAGTTCAGATAAGTCATCGAAGAGAGCACAGCTTCAGAATGTAGTGGAAGCTTTAGCTTTATAGCGAAGCTTAGAGAAATGTTTGTCTTGTTGCACAGCAAATATAATTTTTAGCTAACCTTAAATCCCATTTTACTGGATATAATTTTAGATAACTTTATTACTCCAGAAAATTGGATCTGGGAAATATTCAGTGTAGAAACTACTTTAAGTACAGTAAGCCTTCCAGTTGTGCTTAATTTGAGTCTTTTCTTTTGGGAAACCTGGCCACTTCACTGTTTTTCCTGGTGCTAGGTTCTGAGCTCAGTGCAAGAAGATTTCACAGAAAGTCAAAAAATGATTTGTTTCTATTAAAAAGCAATCATGGCTTAAAAATTTTAAAAGGAATATTTTATTTCTCTTCCTTTTCTCATAATTTATATCTTATAACTCCAGATTCCCTAGACTCATTGAATATCTAATTCTTCTAGGCAAATATTTTTCTTGTTCTGCTTCTGCTCTTAGTATCCAAGTTCCTCAAATTTCCCAATTCATCCCATTCAAGCCTCAGTTTTAGGAACTTCATGATACTGTCTTTCTGGGAACTATTTGAAACTATTCAGGATCTTATTTGGGTTCAGAAACCTCAACAGACATCAAAATAGGAATGCGGTTTTCTGAGCCTCAAAAATTTAGCATGCAATTCTATGAGATCATTACCATTTTACTATAACTAAGCACAAAAGTTTAAAGGGTCTTAGGAAGTCTGTATTAGCTTTGATATTTTTGGAAATAAAAAAACTGTTAGATTGAAGACATAGTAAAAAAACTTTTTTTTTTTTTTCACCCCAGGAATGAAGGAACGGTGCACCATTCTGGATCTTGTTAGCAAAGTATCTAGCACAGTAGCAGAGCAGATACGACAAGCTGCAGAACTTTGCTACAGTATCTGGGAGCCAAAGACTGTGGATGGCTGTGGATCAGGAATGGGATAGCTGGAAAGGTCTTCTGCATTACACTGGGTTACTGAAGATCGGATGGATTGTTGCATTTTTTAAGGTGATTGTCTGACATAGGTAGTGATCTGAGCAATTGTAATAGGAACATTAATGATGAAGAGTGGGAAAGGATGTAAACTAGAAGGGAAGAGTTTGAGAAAATTAATAAAAGAAGAAAAAGGATATGAAAAAATCTATGGCAGCGGATTTCATAAATGGAGTTTTTTTAGACTGGAAAGAAAAAAGTAGAAGCTCTCAAAGGATCTTAAGAAAAGAAAAAAAAACATTATAATGAAATGTAGTTATAGCAGAAAATGTCAGAGATGTTAGTAAAAAGGCAAAAAAGTTTCTATTCTATATTGAATAAAACAGGAGGCAGATTAACGTCATATTTGGATTTTTGCTTTAAAAACTGACTGAAGAGAATGTTAAACTACAGAAACTGAAGTTAGACATCTTGAAATATCTACCCATTTGAAGAGAGCTCTCTGAACTGTTAGCAGTGATTTTTTTTTTTTTTTTTTGCCCCATCCCTGGAGGTGTTCAAGGCCAGGCTGGATGGGGCACTGAGCAACCTGATATGGTGGGTGGCATCCCTGCCCATGGCAGGGGGGTTGGAGCTAGATGATCTTTAAGATCCCTTCCAACTCAAGCCATTCTATGATTCTATGATTTTTTGTGAGCCTAGTAACAACAGGGAAGTTTCAGAGGGATGGAGGAAAGTTACCATTGTGTCAGGTATTTCTAAGTGTATTGTCCTGACATTGACCCCCAAAATAAGTAGAATGGGACTCCACAAAGGCAAGAGTGAAGGAGGGTAATGTAATTAGTGCTAATCACAGTGAGTTAATGGATAACAGATCAAACATCTGTGCTATCATAAGACATTTTTTATTCTACAAGGAATTTCATTTGACGTCACACAGCATTTTGATGAATAAAATTAGAAAAATATAGAAGAGCTCATTAAGTTAACAGGTAGGTTTAAAAATGCAATTGTAAACAGGCAAATCATCATTAGTGTATGTGTTTATCTCTACAGAGCTCTGTAGAGATAAGTCTTGGTCTTCTTTTGTGTCAAAACTTGCACTCCTAGCTTGAAAAAAGATCTACAACTCTTCTAGAAAGAAGGCAGAAAGTGTAGATAGATCAGGGTAGAGCTAAATAATGACACTGAGATATCACTGGATTTGTCTTATGTTCCATGATTAGCAGCCATTAAGTCAGGTGTGTAATCTATTCTGGTTGTCTGGTCCTGTAGAGTCAAAGGAGAGTTACTTGCACATCTAGAGGACAATCCATCCCATGTCATTATCTAAAACAGATGTGAGGAAGTGTCCTCTGGAAGTACTTATGACTTTCCAAAGGCTCTAAAAGGAGTCTGTGTGGCTAGCTTAAACTAGAGGCCAGACTTCAGGGTGGTTGAAGGTAGGTGAGATAGATCTTTCCCTGATACAGGCCTATCTGTATCACATAGTAAATCAAGCACAAACAAATAATATGACCTTCAGAGTGACCAGCTGTAATGTAATATATCTAAAAACATAATAATGACAGCTCCTATAGAGGAAAAATAAATGTATTTTGTAAAGAAGGGACTCTAAAAGACTTGAAGGTCATCATCGTCATCTAAATAAAGTGAAATCATGGCCAGAACAGCTATGTGCTAATGTGTGCAGATTCATCAAAAAAAAAAAAAAAAAAAAAAAGACAGGATGGGACAGCTTTTTTGTTTGTATAGCTGACTCTGATGTGACGGATGTTGCGATGCAGAGCTCAGTTCTGGTGTCTAGTTTTCAAAAAGCATGTTGAAAAAATGGAGTCAGAAGCGCCACAAGAAAGATTAGAGGACAACAGAACAATTCAAGAAGTGCCACCTACCCAACTTACTGGATATAACCTGTCATGATGGCTTGCTCACAGTCTTTTACGTACCTACATTGTGAAGAAACAGATCTGATGATAATGAATGAAGCCTTCAGAGTAACATTCATACAGCATGAATCATGTGGTAAAAAGTGAAGCAAAACAAATTCAGTTTAGGCTTTAAGTTCATGTCTTCAGCAGTGAGAGAAATTAACCACTAGAGGATTTTAGCAGGCATTGTGATGAATTCTCCAGTACAAGAAATATTTCATTAAGTCAAGCTTGGATATATCTAAACTTGATTTTGATATAGCAATTATATTTACGTGATGAGGCTAATTTTGTTTGTATTTTTGCTGGGCGTCCCCTGCCCGGTTTTGAACCTGTTGGCTACTTTTCTGTTCATTTGATAGGTAGACGGTCTTCTTACAGACAACAGATGTTTCACTAAATGTTATGAAAAGAAGGTAGCCTGAAGGAGGAGAGCCTAGATGTGCCATGACATGGCAGTGTGTGTTTCCATATTTTTACCCCTGAAGGATCCACATGGTGGTTAATTTTTTTCACTTCTAAAACCGTGAATGGTAAGCCTAGATTGAGTGTATTTAATGTCAGTTTCTAACACCTGATTCACACTATGACTTTTGCTCTAAATAGAGTACATTCTTAAGACAGAAGCTCGAATTAGAGCTCCAATGTATTAAAGATACCTAATTCAATCAATCAGCCAGGAGGCTCTGAGTCACAGGAAAACTGTTTCATCCATTCTGGTGCTTATGGAACGACATCTTTCAAACAATAGAGTCTAACCCCAATACAGCTATGAGAAGTGGAGTTAGCCATAAATGTGGGAAGACATCTGTTTAAGGGAAAATTATGCTAGATGACCACTGATGTATTTTGTAGCCATAATATCTGTAACAAGTATGCAAACATGGGCTTTCCTGTTTATTCAACAACAAAACCACCTTATTCTGCTTGGTATAGCAACTTCAGTATTTTCTAAGGCTTTTTGGTCTTCAGTGATAAAGTTATAAGGTGTTAAGCTCCAGAGTAGTTTGTTGGATAAAATGATCTGGAACTGCTTAGACTTTTTTATCATTATTATTTTTAGGAAAGTCCTTTCCAATTCACTTGACCTCCTTAGCAAATCAAGCCAAGGAGTATCAAGGACTTCTGTTAGTAATGTGCCCATGGGACTAGTCGGTTCATGGGAAAGGTTTTGTAATGTGATGACAATTTAGTAAAAGGTTTCCTTTACTCCTTGTGCTACTGACAGATAGATTCAGGGAGGTTTTGATACTACAGGCAATCTTATCTAGCTTTTGTTATTTATTTGTGAAAATGCATCAGTGAACTACATGGATGCTTTTGGTTTGTTAAAGAGAAGGGTGCAAGGGGACAAGGCATAGTACTGTTTGAGGTTACCAGATGATTACGGTATTCTTCCAGTTTGTTAATTGTCAATCCCTGGTGATTGACTGGCTTATCTTCTAAGGGTGTGATGAAAAAAAAAAACATTTTCCTGAGATAAATACATTTTAGCAGGTCATTTCCTGGGTAGAACAGACATAAGACCTCAACCTTCATCAAAGCTGGAAAGAATCTCTAATGTCCTCAATGTTCAGTCTAGCCAGTACCTGTAATACGTAGAGTTACCTGTGTGAACTCATCACTGCTATGTGGGAGCAGATGCCAAACTATTCCTCAGATTTGCCTATGAGCGTATGAAGACTGTCAAGAGCCCGCCAGGCTGGGCAAGAGATCCTGTTATAAAGGGATGGGTTTTTCTCCAGGAGCTCTCCGGGCAATGGGGCAAGGGTAGATCAACCCTTGGTTGATTTAGTTCTTCTCCTGATGGATTATACAGATAGTCAGAACATTCGGTTAAGAAAAATACATGCCAAAAATAAGAATAAAAAATGAAAAGACAAGAAGGGCCTGACGATCATGAGAAGATAGTGAAGAAGGCAGGCAAAAAGGTAAAGTACATGTAGGATCTGTGGCTAGAAAAAAGATGGCACAGCTGGGAACTTCATTTCTTCCTGCTGATTCCTAGCTGCTGTCACAGCACTTTTGTGCTACTGACAGGAGGGATAATTTAAAGCAAACAACTTATGCTGGAAGATCAGATCAGCACGTCACTAGTTTGGGAGTGGCACATTGTGAATTTGGCCTGAAACTCCCTTTTCACATGTTTCCTGTGTTGTGTAATAGGCTTTGTAGTCCTAGCCAAAGATCTAGGGCTTTACATGTATACCATCAAGAAACCATACAGATGCATATCAGGGATTCATGAATGCAGACATATTTTATATATACGTATCTTCCCTGTAAATGAGTCAATCATATACTTCCTTTTAGGTATGCAACATTGTTCTCAGTGAGAAACAGTTACACAGTGTCCACATACATTTATTACACATTTGCTTGTAACTGTATTGAAAACTGTAGTTGAAAAGCATAGCATAAAAGCAACAAGACTCCTGGTGAGAGTTAAGGTTTTGGCAATGAAATCACAGGTGAGAGGGTAGTAAGTACAGGACAGTGGCACTCAGCATATCTTCTCTGCTTTTATTTTCATTGAAGTAACTTCAAGGCCAGGTGGTGTGCTCTTTTTCTTTTTTCTTTTTTTTTTTTGCACAAGCAGAGGGATACTTCTGCTTTTCCAATGTTTTGCTGTACACCACAAGTAACTTCCCTTTCCTTATTTTCTAGGTAGCTGTGACAGTTGTACATACCATAGAGGTGAAGAACAAAACCCCTTTGAGGCCAGAGGCTGCTGAGGATAGGTTTTCCAAGAAATATTTCTCATCTTTCAGTGTCCATGAGCTATTAAATCACTATAAAGGTACTGCTAATTTGACTTCCTCTACATAAACAAGCTTTGCTACTCTTTGAAGATCTCAGCTAAGGCTTGAATAGATTCAGCTTGCAATAATTCAATTGAAAGCATTAGGTTAATTAATCTTATTTAAAAATCAGTGAAACAGAAGTTAATTAAAATGTAAACAATGGGCTGCATTGTTACTGACAACTTTAGAAAAAAGAATCTTTGAAATTCTTTGTGTAATGGATTTTACCTGACTGCCCTCGGAGGAGAGTGCAGTTTTGCAGCAGATCATGTTACTGAGCTAGCCTTTCTTTCACTTTTAAATGAAATATATTCTTTGCTTCTCCCAGTGCACTGCAGCTGCACAAACTGGAGCCAGTCAAAGGCTGTCAGAGCCCTGTTTACCAGGGAGGTGCCGGCTACCGGGAGTCCGCTAGACATGAAACGCTGTAGAGAGCGGCCGGAGTCCCCAGAGCAACCAGAATGTGGTGTGTTTGAGAGCACCAGGAGGAGAGAAACAGATGACCTGGAGAGTCAGAAGGCATAAAATAATGTCAGTCAGTGAGAAATGATCAACCCCCGGCCATTTTATGCCAAGGACAGAAGGTTCTCTCGTGCATTCTCGTGTAGCTCTGGCTGTCAGCTGAAACATGCCAAGGATCAGAAGCTAATCTATGTACAGGCCTGATCCAGAACTAGCTGAACAGAGTAAAAAGAGTCAGGGGGTTAGGACTGGGCACCCATTAAGGGATTAGGAAAAAAAATGCCACAGCATTTCCCTCTTTTTTTTTTCTTTCTTTCTTTTTTTTTTGCGTGTGTGTTTTTCAGTGTTAATCTTGTTATTCCTTCTCTTCAGAAAAAAAAAAAAGAAAAAAAGAAAAAAAGAAGAAAAGATGTGCCAAATAGGTGGGGCAAAAAAATCTGGAATTTATAAGCCTGAGGGGGGAAAAAGAACCATGCCAAATTATCTTCCTGCCTCACTGATGAATTATTTAGTAAATATGTGCCTTCTAATTCAGTATAATCTCAAAATATCTATGGAGGCAACAAAAGTCGAATTTAAACAAAAAGCCCTACAATAGTAAAAATAGCATATAACCAGTCTTGAGGATGACAATGGATTTTATGTTTGGTTCCTTCCTTTGTGGTAGTTAGCGCACCAGCACAGATTAGCAGGGTATGTTATGCATATTACCTGAAATGGTCTTCTGTCCCACATCAAAAGCTGTGAGGGAAGAACTGCAAGTGACTGTTGTTGTTGTTCTTCACATAGAAAAGTGGGGTTTTCAGTAAAGACATAAATGGATTCACGGAACAGTTTTATTCCCCAGTGTCTTACTAATGACGATGTTTTGAAACTGCAGCTAAGAAATCAGCCTTAGGGAGTTTCAGCAGCAAAAACATGTCATTATATGCAAGAGAGGGTATGTTCTCATAAACTATTTTTTCTCCACCACACATGCTGACATCACTCGTTTGTTTACATTCTGTTGCTTCAAGGTACAATACATAAATGAATTAATAATAAACGATTATTGTTATCAAAGCATCACCATCACTTTTCACATTAATTTGGCTGCACAGAAATGAGATCAAAGAGTAGAGAAATTCAGTGGCTTCATGAACTAAAGTCTAATCCCCCAGACAGATTTCCTGGCAATGTGGTTCCAAATGACATTTTGGTCTCCGCATACCCTGTCACAGTCAACATGGCATTACTGACCCAACTATAATTCAGAGTGTGAGACAACAAGCATGAAGGCTCATTCACTCTTAGACCCTAAGTGGCTACAGCAAGCAGAGCAATTGTGTAAGTAAATACTAAAACTTAACCAACTTCCTGCCAATTCTGTGAAGCCTAAATCATAACTCAGCCCTGTCACTCTTGTACCTCTTTTGTTTGCATTCCCAGAGAAATCGCTGTAACCAGTTTTTGTTAGCCACGTGTCTCAGGAGGAGGTTTTATTTGGACATGAAGATAAATGAACAAGACTGCTAATTCAGATGGCTTTGGTCTTAGTGTGCCATGCTGACAGCCAGTCACGGTTTGGACTTGAGGCATCAGTGGTGACTAAGACTGTTGGAGAGAGAGAGGGTAAAGATGTTCAGCCTGACCACCTATAGCTAAGTGACCATGTAGCACAAACTACAGAGATGAGGAAAGGCAGGCAGGCCTTTCTAAGAGGACTTACAAGGTAAGAGAAACATGTTTTCTCTCTGCAGAACGTGGTGTGAGGAATGTACAGTATGGACATTTACATCTCCAGCCTGTGGAGAAGCCTGGAACAAAGATAATTTTTCTGGGTGTCCACTGGCAACCCCAAAGTAGTGGTACCAAAGTTGAGTCATCAGATCCTTTCCATCTTGAGGAAGAAATGTATTCTTTGCAAGGCACAATATATGGCACATCCGCTACTGAGAGTAATAGTGGATTTGCATGGTGTACTTATTTGTTTATGTACCACTGTGGTGGTTTTACCCAGCTAAACAGCCGACCTCCACCACAACCGCTCGATCACTCCCCCTCCTCAAAGAAACGGGGAGAAAATACGATGGACAAGGGCTTAAGGGTTGAGATAAGGACAAGAAGGTTGCTCACTAATTACCATTACGGGCAAAGCAAACTCTACATAGGGAGATTAATATAATTTATTACTATCACTAGCAGACTAGAGCAGTGAGAAACTAAAAGCAAACTAAAAACACCTTCCCCCATCCATCCTCTTCTACCTCCTCCCCCTGAGCGGTGCAGGGGAACGGGGAATGGGGGCTGCGGTCAGCCCATATCACTTTGTCTCCACCGCTCCATTGTGGTTACTTTCTTCCCCTGCTCCAGCGTGGGGTCCCTCCCACGGGATGCCGTCCTTCCCAAACGGATCTTGCTTGGGCTTCCCACAGGCTGCAGCTCTCCAAGAGCTGCTCCAGTGTGGGTCTGGACCACGGGGTCCATCCTTCAGGAGCAAACTGCTCCAGCACAGGTCCCCCACGGGTGGCAGATCCCACCAGACCTCCTGCTCCACCGTAGGCTCCTCTCCACGGACTGCAGCTCTGGCCCGGAGCCTGCTCCTGGGGGGATCTCCATGGGCTGCAGCCTCCTTCAGGCCACATCCACCTGCTCCACCGTGGGCTCCTCCACGGGCTGCAGCGTGGAAATCTGCTCCGCCGTGGTACCCCATGGGCTGCAGGGGGACAGCCTGCTCCACCATGGGCCTTTCCACGGGCCGCAGGGGAACTTCTGCTCCGGCGCCTGGAGCACCTCCTGCCCTCCTTCTGCACTGACCTTGGTGTCTGCAGGGCTGTTCCTCACTCCTCTTTCTCCCAGCTGCTGTTGTGCAGCAGTTTTTTCCCTTTCTTAAATCTGCTCTCACAGAGGCGCAAACAACATTGCTCACTGGCCCAGCTCTGGCCAGCGGCGGGTTGCTTTTGGAGCCGGCTGGAGCTGGCTCTTATTTGACATGGGTCAGCTTCTGGAATCTTCTCACAGAAGCCACCCCTGTGGCCCCCCTACTACCAAACCTTTACCACGTAAACCCAACACAACCATCTGCAGCTGTGGAAGAACAGTGTAAAGAACTAGAGTGTTTGCAAATGGCACCTTCCCCTGTTCACATAAACCTGACCTCTTTGGCAAAGAAGATAGGTGAAGGAGGAAGAGTGTCTGTTCAAGATTCAAACTTATGGAGCCTAACGTTTTCGCAAAGCAAGTTACATGGAAAATGACTTTTTCCCATTTGCTGTGGTGAAGATAAAAAAAGCATTTCTTGTGTGTGTGATATACCCTAGAAGAGATTTATGTGCATGGCCAGGCTAAATTCAGGGAAAACAGTGAGGCAAAAGAAAAAAAGATTTACACTGACTGATTGCTTAGCTCCTCTAACCCTGACAGAATACTTTTCTCTACATGAATTCAGCAAAATTTCCCTTCATCTGAGTTCTCCAGAAATGCTGATAATGAAGGCAGACACATGTGAACCCTTCTGCTAAGACAGTTAGAGTTTAATCCTATTTCTGCTGATAGTTAACCAGGGCAAGTATGTTTAAAAATGTGTATGCCTGTATTGTAACAGTATATATGTATATATAGGTATAATACATACTATTCATTGTCTTCTGACATCTGTAACACGGATGATGGGATGAAGTTCACAGATTGTACCAAACTGGGGAGAGAGGTAGATATACTGGATAGTAGGGCAGCTGTTCAGAGGGATCTCGACATGTTGGAGAAATGGACTGACAAGAACCTCACGAATCAAAAAAAAGAAAACGCAAAGTCTTGCGTCTTGTGGGGAATGAGCTCATCAAGCATTTCGGGCTGGGGACTGACTGGCTAGCTTTGCAGAAGAAGACCTGGGGAACCTGGTAGACAAGAAATTGAACATCAGCCAGCAATGTGCCCTTGCAGCACAGGTTAATGACATCCTGAGCTGCAATAGTAAGATTGTAGCCATCAGGCTGCAGAAACTCATTGTTCTGCTCTATTTTGCTCATTTGAGACCAATTGTGGAGTACTGGATCTAGTCTGAGTGCTCCAGGACAAGAAAAATGCCAAAAACTTGGAGTGAGTCCATCACATGCCACCAAGATGGGCAGCAGGATGAAGAAAGACCTACGGGGAGTAACTAGGGGAAAAGAGCTTGCTCAGCCTTCAAAAGAGAAGTCAAAAAGGAGACCTCACTAATGTCTTCAACTACCTCACGTAGATATATACGTATATAGGCTCTCCTTAGAGACGCACAGTGAGAGCACAAGGCACAACACACATGAGTTGCAACATGGGAAAATTTCTGTTAGATGTTAGGAAAATAATATCTCAATGAGGGTGGTCAAACAGGTTGCCCAGAGAGGTTGTGAACCCAATGTCTCGGAAGGTGTTCAGGACTCTACTGGACACAGCTCTAAGCCATCTAACCCTACTTAGAGAAAGAGTTGAATGAAATGACCTCTGGAGGTCCCTTCCAACCTAAATTTTTGTTATGTGTGATACTGCGTGCAGTGTTACGCAGGTTGGTTAGCATGGAATTAGTGTGGAGAAGACACTCATGGAGGTCAGTAAGAAACAAAGGCTTTGGTAAATACCTTACACTGAACAAAGAGCTATACTAAGATCATTTTGTATATATCAGCTTGAAAAAACTGCCTTTACTAAGTATAATGATAATAATATATAGTTTATACAAGATATAGTGTATGTCCACTCTTATGATATAAATAGAGACACTTTCTCTTCTGGGAGAACTCCTATGATTAGTTACATTTTCTTAGATAGCTAAAAGTACTTAGCAAACCAGCTAGGAAAGGTGCCCTCTTAGATCTGTTTTTTGAGAATAGGAAGGCCTTGTGGGAGATGTGACAGCAGGTGGGTGTCTTGGCCACAAAGATCATGAAATAGCTGAGTTTAAAATTTTTGGTATAGGGAGAAAACAGGTTAGCAGAGTTGCCACTGGACTTTAAAGAGCAAATTTTAAGCTAGTCAGGGAGCTAGTTAGCAGTGTCCACAGGGAATCTGCTTAGAGGGTTTAGGGATCCAAGAGATCTGGTCATTTTTTAAGTGCCACCTTTTAAAAGCCCAAGAGCATGCAGCAATCCNAAGGCCTTGTGGGAGATGTGACAGCAGGTGGGTGTCTTGGCCACAAAGATCATGAAATAGCTGAGTTTAAAATTTTTGGTATAGGGAGAAAACAGGTTAGCAGAGTTGCCACTGGACTTTAAAGAGCAAATTTTAAGCTAGTCAGGGAGCTAGTTAGCAGTGTCCACAGGGAATCTGCTTAGAGGGTTTAGGGATCCAAGAGATCTGGTCATTTTTTAAGTGCCACCTTTTAAAAGCCCAAGAGCATGCAGCAATCCCATTGTGTGGCAAGTCAAGCAAGCAGCGCAGAAGACTGGCCTGGCTGAACAGGGAATTCTTGGAACTTGAGCAGAAAAAGAAGATATGTAACCTCTGGAAGTAAGGCCAGGCTTCATAGAGAGAGTAAAGAGCTACAGTTCGCGNGGAATCTGCTTAGAGGGTTTAGGGATCCAAGAGATCTGGTCATTTTTTAAGTGCCACCTTTTAAAAGCCCAAGAGCATGCAGCAATCCCATTGTGTGGCAAGTCAAGCAAGCAGCGCAGAAGACTGGCCTGGCTGAACAGGGAATTCTTGGAACTTGAGCAGAAAAAGAAGATATGTAACCTCTGGAAGTAAGGCCAGGCTTCATAGAGAGAGTAAAGAGCTACAGTTCGCGTCTGCAGGGAAAAAACAAGAAAAGCCAAAGCTCAGCTTGTGTTGACACTGGCCAGTGTAGTGTCAGAAAACAAAACAGGCTTTTTAAAGTATGTTGACAGCAAGAGGAGGTCTAATGAAAACATTGGACTGATACTTGATGAAGATGGTCACCTAAACAAGTAGGGATGAGGAAAAGGCAGAAGCATTTAATGTCTTTTTTTTGCCTCAGTTTTTAATATTAATTATAGATCTTGGGCTGCCCAGTTCTCTGAGTTGGAGGACCATGACTGGGACAGCAGTGACTTTCCATTTGTGGTCATCAAAATCATAAGGGACCAGCTGTATCAGCTGAATGTTCATAAGTCCATGGGACCTGATGGGATTCACCCCAGAATACTGAATGAGTTAGATGTTATAGTTGAACTCCTCTCAGCAATTTACCAAATGTTTTGGGAGTCTGGGGAGGTCCCTGCTTTCTGGAAGGTAACCAGTGTTATACCAATTTACAAGTGCACAAGAGAAGAACCAGGAAACTACGGACCTGTTAGTCTAACCTCAGTACCTGGAAAAATTATGGAGAAGATTATCCTGGGTGCTACTGAAAGTCACTTAAAGAACAAAGCTGTTATCNTTGGAGGACCATGACTGGGACAGCAGTGACTTTCCATTTGTGGTCATCAAAATCATAAGGGACCAGCTGTATCAGCTGAATGTTCATAAGTCCATGGGACCTGATGGGATTCACCCCAGAATACTGAATGAGTTAGATGTTATAGTTGAACTCCTCTCAGCAATTTACCAAATGTTTTGGGAGTCTGGGGAGGTCCCTGCTTTCTGGAAGGTAACCAGTGTTATACCAATTTACAAGTGCACAAGAGAAGAACCAGGAAACTACGGACCTGTTAGTCTAACCTCAGTACCTGGAAAAATTATGGAGAAGATTATCCTGGGTGCTACTGAAAGTCACTTAAAGAACAAAGCTGTTATCAGGCACAGTCAACATGGGCTCATGAAGGGAAAGTCATGTCTTAGTAATTTGATATCCTTCTATGATAAGGTTGCCCCTCTCAGTGGATGGAGGGAAGGCAGTGGATATAATCTGTCCGGATTTTAGTAAGGCCTTTGATACTGTCCCTAATGGCACCATTCAGGGCAAATTGTCCAACTGTGAGATAAAAGTACACACTACACTGGGTAATGAACTGGCTCAATGGTAGAGCTCGAAGGGTCATAGTGAATGGGGCTACATCTGGCTGGCGTACAGTCACTAGCGGTGTTCCTCAGGGCTCAATTCTAGGGCAGGTCCTGTTCAATGTTTTTATCAAGTATTTGGGTGCAGGAGTTGAATGCATCCTTAGCAAGTTCACAGATGACACTAAACTGGAATGTGCTGCTGACTGTCTTGAGGGACGAGAGGCCTTGCAGAGGGATCTAGATAGATTGAAGCATTGGGCAATCATCAATGGAATGGAATTCAACAAAGGTAAATGCTGGGTGCTGCACCTGGGATGGAGTAATGCCAGACACAGGTACAGACTGGGAGATGAGTGGCTAGAGAGCAGCCCTGCAGAGAGTGATCTGGGAGTGCTGGTGACAGCAGGCTCACCATAAGCCAGCAGTGTGCCCTGACAGCCAAGAGGGCAAACTGCATTTTGGGGTGCATTAAACAGAGCATAGCCATCCAGTCAAAAGATTGTTGGTGCGGCCTCACCTTGAATATTGTGTGCATTTCTGGGTCCCACAATGTAAAAAGGATGTTAAGGTACTGGAATGCATCCAGAGGAGGGCAACAGAGCTCGAAAAGGGCTGGAAGGTATGTCCTATGACGAGAGGCTGACGACACTTGGTTTGTCTAGTGTGGAGCAAAGGAGGCTCAGAAGCAACCTCGTTGCTCCCTACAACTTCCTGAGGAGGTGAAACGGAAAGGGAGGTGCTGCTATCCTCTCCCTGGTAACCAAAGATAGGATGCGTGGGAATAGCACAAAACTGTGCCAGGGTAGGTTCAGACTGGATGTTAGGAAAAGCTTCTGTAGCATGAGGGTGGTCAAACACTGGAACAGGCGGTGCGGTGGTAGATGTCCCATGCCTGTCAGTGTTCAAGAAACATTTGGATAATGCCCTTAATAATGTGCTTTAACTTTTGGTTAGCTCTGAAGTCGTCAGGCAGTTGGACTCAATGATCTTTGTAGTTCCCTTCCAACTGAACTATTCTATTCTATTCTATTCTATTCTATTCTATTCTATTCTATTCTATTCTATTCTATTCTATTCTATTCTATTCTAAAATAATATTTGATAAAGAGAAATACAGCACAGCTCTCTTACAGGCATTAGCTGCTCACTACAAAACAAGATTGTCTTAGTCTGAACTCTTACGAGTTTTTGTCCACAACATTGGTTTCCCATGTCAATTCTGCAGGTATGTATGTGTGTAGTAAACTTTGCTTTCACTAAAATCAAGCTCACTCTTTGTGGTAACAAAAAAAATTCCTTGCCAGTACAGATTCTTTAAGAAAGGACTTGCCCTTTCTATTTGCACACAGAGCTTAACCCAACAGGTTTCAGGATATAAGCAGCACCTCTGCTGCAATCCAAGTCATAACCTGATTAAATACAGAAAAGTGAATGGAAAGTATTACAAAATACCAGCAAGTTATATTCAAACACAAAATTTTATATTCCTTTTAAAATATTAAAATGAACCAAACAACATTACAATAGCTAACACTATTAACACTTTAAAATAGTTTTTTATCACTTTTTTCAAACATATTGGTCAGGAGAGCAAATAAAGTGGGAGCATTTTTTAAAAGACAGAAGAACTGAGAGCTCTGCAGGTGTAACTCAAGGTCATCAAGAGGACTGTAGTTACATTTCAGTCTTAAAGTCCCTTGAAAACTACAAATACATACATTTTTTCAATTAATAGCCATGTGGAAGAATCTGAAAACAAAATTAAAACAAAACAGGAAGTCAAATCAATTTTTAAAAAAAATCTTTTATACTCACAATAAAAAAATAAACCCTTTTGTAAGTAGACTACAACGCTTGGTTCCAAATGGAATTGCATTATTCTTTGAAAGCTTACTTTATTTTTCTCAAGTTTAATAAAAATGAAATGGGAAAAGAACAGTTTAATTTTATAATGACATATTTAAGAAAAAAAATCACTTTTTCTTAGTCATCACTATTTACTAAATTCAACAAAAGACTGAAAATTCTGTGGTCAATCCTAATCTGTACTTTTCAATAAGGAAAGAAATTACACCAAAATCATTGCTTAGCACTTGTTCCATCTCTGAAAGTGCATTTTCAACTTTCTTCAACTGACCTGACAACAGCATGAGAGTAATCCTGGATGAGAGAACTATTGTACTGTCATTTCTGTAGCTAATAGAGAGAACGAAAGTTAGTTATGCAGACCTGATTTATGGTCTTGATATGTGACCAAGTGTAAAAAATGATAAGGCTGCTGGAGGGATCCTTTTGGCTTTAGATCATATACCTTACCTAGACCATTCCAAACTTTCAAAATGGGCTTTTATTCTCATGCAGAGATGCTTTCCTGCAAGACTTCTGGCATTTGTCCAGAAAGAATCAGAAATGAGACAGGCAAGAGAAAAAATGTCCTGAACACTCCAAAGTATCTGATAAAGACTAGTTCCAGAGCAGATTAAAAGACGGATGAATTTTCCATATATAGATGATCAGGACACCAGATGGAGATTACATTTATTACTTGAGCAAACCAAAGGGAGTTTCCTAAATACAGATTGCATATTCAATACAACACCAGGCCATGAGTAGAATGGGTAATGTGTATGTAAAAGGAATAAAAAATATCTTAGAAATATAAGGCCAAGACACAGTCTCAATAGATTCAATCATGTGCAAAGCCCTAAGTGAAAACCAAGCAATTGTGAAGCAGAAAAATATCTGCACCACAGCTGTTAACAGGAAAGCTGGGAGCCAGGCTAGGATTTCATTGCTGCAGCTAGTAGATTGTTCTTCTACTTCTCTGTTCTAGCCTTTATTCCAGCTCATCTTGTCCCTACCAAAACTCTTCCCTGTCTGTTCTGCCATCCTTTTCCATAAAACTGTCATGCGAGGGAGAACTCCTGCACTTCATTGTTTTTGTAATGATTTGAAAGGCTTGCGAGTTCTGCTTCAAACAGGAGACATGCTGCATATCCTTGTTGAACGTCAGACTTCATGTGTGCTTCTTCTTTTACTTCATAATCTTTACGTCAAACTTAAATCTGAAGGAGTGTTTCAAGAAGTAACATCATTTAATCTGGATGATTTTCCATGCACATAGTCAAAGAGCTGGTGATCCGGCACAAATTTGAATCTCGGGGGGGGGCAATTTAGTGATAGACCGTCTTGTAGAGCACCTCAGTTACCTCATGAGATCATCGCTTGGATGACAAGGAGGTCTGGAAGCCATCATAGGAGAAGGTCTTTCATAGATCATATAAACAGAAGTTTGAACAAGTGCATTGCATTGAGAAGAAGTTCTATGGTCAGAGAGTTATTTAGAAGGCAAGCTGGCACAGGAGGGTGAGCTGGGAGAGGAAGGACCCTCAATTCCTTAAGAAACTTCACCTCATGTCATATGGTAACAGCAGAGAGAGAAGGAGGCAGCAGCTATGCGCAGACGTCTATTTTGCCCACATCTGTGTGGTTGTTTCTCTAGGTAAAAAGTCTTTTGGTATCTGGTCCTCCTTGCAGTTTCTGTTTCTGTTTCATAGCTGCTCCATATCTCTGTAAACATAAAGAATTGCCCCAACTTCGAAGGCCTGGCATGGCTGGGACATGAGGGTGCCGTTTGTGTGAGGAGGTTACAAAGATCAGAAAAACAGAGAGGGACAAGGAAGAGGCAGAAGGCAGCATGCAGGTCTGCTTTGGCAGGAGTCCAACATTGCAGGTGGTGAGTGTCCAGCACAGAAAACTCTTCCTGGCCTTTTTTTTTTTTCATTTTTTTTTCTTCAGTTTACAGCTTTGGGTCAACCAGCACCTCTTTATCTGAGCCTGAAAGGGCTAGGAGGTGAAGTGCAGCAGCTGGAAATGAGAAAAGATTTTACGTAAAGAGTGGGCCGATCTTGATTCAGACAGGGGTACCACAGTGTCTTGGATGATCTACTGAGAAAAGCAATTGCTTTGCAGCTACACAAGTGAGTCAGAAACAAGGGGTTGACATGAACTTTCCCTGCAGGGTATCTGTGCTGCGGAATCACCTGGAAGGAAGTTCGTGCAATGTGTTTGGCAATAAACCCTTAATACATTCCTAGAACAGAAATTTTTAATCTCAGGATCTATGGACCTGCTGGTGTATGTTAGCTTCCTAGTGAACAAATAGGGTGCCTGTATGGGGGACCTCTCTATCCCTGTATAGTGAATAAAGCAAAATGAGGATATTAAGAGTTAAGTCACACTAAAATCTGAGTCCACATGCCTTCTTCAAACTCTTCCTACAGCCTTAACTTTCTGGAGCTAGCTGGCTATCACATGCCAGTCAGAGACTTTCCAGCATGAGTCACTCTGGTTTCCAAATTTGTCTTTCCCAAATAAAAATGAAAAATTCCAAATGTCTTACATTTTTCTATAGAAAAAGGGGACGGAACATCAAGTGCATATAGTTGAAGAATTGTTTTCTATTTCCTTTTACATCCCTAGTCTAGACAAGAGGTACTGTGATGAACCTTGGCTTTGCTGCCAATACCAACAGCACTTTGTGGTCTCGTTACCTCACGTCTGGCTAATTCCCAAGGACAGTCACAGCTAACGAGTAGCCCTTTCAATGGTCATTCCAGCAATTCATTTGGGCTACCCTTTCAAACAGCATGGAGAATTCTTAAGAGAGAAGGTCTTTTGTACTGGGCAATGTTTCACTCGCTGCGCTTAAACGAGAAGGGTAGTCAGGTTGTAAAGATTTATATAAATGAGAGCATTGTACACTCAAAAGGAGATTGGTATGTTTGATCTCAGCTGTTATTGATTTACCTTTTCCACACGATAACATTCATTAGGCAGGATAAGTAAAGGCTGGTGTGTTCCATTTCAATTATCTACAGTTAAAATACAGACATTACACAGGGTGGAGCTTCAGTCTAGTTTCAGTGGGCTGAAGTGTGAAAATATTTTCCTACCAAGCCATTACACGGGATGACTTATGACTTTTTTGCATCCTTTTCTGTCTCCTCCCCCGCCCCCTTTTTATTTTTTTAACTCTTTTTCATTGTTGCTAAATATTTGTTTTCTGGTCAAGGGAACCATGCCACTATAAATTTCCTGGGAACTTCAGCAGCTTCTGCTGTGCTCTTGTAACATGTGAAACACAAGAGTGCTGGCAAGGCACTTATCTTCCTGCCTGAGAACTCCAGGCATCAGTGTCCCAAAAGGTTCACACATTTACTAGAGCAGCCTCCTCTTTGTGACCCTGCTTTGAGCAGGGGTTGGACTAGAGGATCTCCAGAGGTGTCTTCCCACCTCCTCTACTCTGTTTATGTGAGCCCCAGCAGATGAGTCAATCTCCCCTCCTTCCCCAGTGTAAGTATGGTATAACTGTTCAGCTGCGTTCTCCCAGAGCATCAAGTACTTTCAACATACACTTAATTTAGAGGTAAGGGAAAACAGTAACAACAACAAAGCACAAAAATAATATATTCTCAGAAGCCATTTCTCTCTTACTATTGGCTTCAGAGGAGCCTAGAGTGTCTTACTCATATTTAGATACATAACTGGAAATTTCCAGAGCTACGGGAGGTGAATACTACCCCAAATATTTTGATTTTTCAATTGAATGAATGTGTTTCCAAATGTTCTTTCCTTTCATTGGATAATGTTTTTAAAACATTAAGAAGTTCCCATAATAAAACTCATGCACTTCACATTAGATGAATTGTTGCAAAACACTTTTCTTCGTTCTTCTTTCTTTGCCAAAACACCAGAATCTAAAATTTGCTTGCATGTACGTGCAGACACATTTGTGAAAAGACACCATTAACTTTAGGTTTTAATTTTCGGTTTGCTGAGTGTCCACTCTCGGCGTTAATTTGCGTTGAAGAGACGGATACTCACTTCTACAGAACATCAGGCCCAAACTTTCTCAAAATTTAAAAATGCTTGAATATTTGAAAATGTTGGCCTTTTATGTCCGTGGCATATCTAAATTAATTTGCTATTGTAGGGATGACCTTAGCTGTTAACATCAGCTTAAACATTTGAATGGAGACACATTCCATTGTACCTGTGGAAAATAATACGCAGTGTGTGCCACATAATGTAGCTGGTGTCTGAAAGTGGTAAAATAATACAGGATTGTAAAAAATTACAAGCAATGACTTGTACCTTGACTTCTACTTGAAGCTGCAAGTACTGCAGGCACAACCTTCTCTTGATTATTTTGCCAGATAGAGACATGGAAGAGCTTATAATAAGGATTGGTACTGATAAAAACAAAAAAAACAAAACAAAACAAAACAAACAAACAAAAACAAACAAACAAAAAAACAGAAAACAAAAAAAACCACAAAAGAGCAACAAGAAAAAACCCTTATCTGAATGTACTTTATAAAAAGAAGCCATTAGAAACACATGCTTTCCTTCTTCTGAGAGGAGGCAGAAACTCACAGGCATTCTCTGCCAGGCTCTTCTTCTTATGCATCTGCTCTTATAGCCTTTCTCGTTATTATTGGCACTGTGGCAGAGAGCTGGTAACACCAAATTTTGCCTCAGTTGTGCTTCCAATTCATTAGGCAGAGCCAGGCAGCAACACCTTTTTTATAAGAGAAAGGTTATAATGGCATGCACAGGCATGGAAGAGTATTCCAGGTATCATGGCAGCGAGCAAGCTCAGAATATATTTGCCCTTTAGGATGGCCTTTACAGACCAGAACTCCATGTGATTTAAACAAGTGCTGGGATGAGACTCTATCACACCCCTAGATACATTATTCTGATGTTAACATGTGCCTGGTTTCTAGTGGAATTGGTCAATTTTTAAAAATTGTATTTCAGTATGACATTTTCTTCATGATTTATATGCTCATGAGCAAAATTCTCTTTGAAGGAGAACATTTTTACATGGAGATAACATCACCTCCTAGAGGTCCCTAAGATCTGGTCTCCAAGAAGCACATTGTATCCTGGAAGATTTGTAGAACTTACCATATTATATTGTCTGATAAATATGCCATAAGTGGCTGATTGATGAGTGGCTGAAAATTAGACTATGGGAAGGAATAACTAAAATGAGAATCCTGTAATGAGAGAGGACTGGCATTTACAGGCGGTGATAACGCTTCTTTTTCAGGAAGAAATGGCATTAGGAGAAAGAAGTAAATATTCCATATTTTTATTTGTCATCCATGACACATAATATTGCTTAGCATTGGCAATGAACAGATTTGAGCAGGGCTGGGCATGTTCAGGGCTTGACTTTTTTTCTCAGACACCTTAGCTCCATGGAAAGAAAATCTCTGGTAATTTTCCCTATAACCTGGATTATATAACCCCTATGAGATTAAGTGAAATTTTAACCTACGTTCTACAGATTTTGGGGAAAGTATTGGGAAAAAATTTTGCAGTCTTCTTGCTACTGAAGCTTTTTGATCCCACTGCCTAAAAAGCTGGACGGACTCAAGATGGTGAAGACCTGGAGACCTGTCCCTGCTTCACCCCCAATGAGGTAAGGCATTTTTTCAATGGCTTGGACTGGCAGACCAGAGCTATGACTTGTTCTTTCGTGACTTGTTTTCCAGACAGGCCAATTTTTTGCCAAGCTTTTCCTTGTCCTTTTGACTTCTGGTGTACATAAATCACATGCTGAGTTGGTTTCATTTATGCTGGAGAAAGCTTTTGTTGTGCAGTTCGTGGATAACTGTGCTGCCTGTAGGTCTTGCATTTAGCTAAGCCTCCTGCATTCAGCTGAAGCATAATCTTAGAGTGAACAGTGTTTTGTCTGTCCCTTCTGCCGGGCACAGGAGAACTGAGGAGTTTTTTTTTTTTTTCTCTGGCTGGGCGACTATTTATTTTTGTTGAGCCTCTGTCACATATGTTGTGCAATTGCCTCTCTGGCCTTCCACCCCCTTTTCCAGCGTGCACTTCACTGGAAGTCTTGGCACATCCTGACAATGTGACGGCACTTATTACTCATGAGCATATTGTCTGACTTTTGATTGAATGTCAGCACTTCTTTGATCAGGTTCCTTCTGCCTGAGCTAATTAGGGGAGGAGTGACATGCTGCTCTGTGGGCCTTGGCTGGCCTTTAGCCCCATATCTTTGCAGGGAGGTTTATCAAGCAGTTGAACTGGCCCTAAGTCATGAGGAACCGGGAGGCAGCACTGAGGGGAGATCAAGATCTCACCATCCTGTGAGCAAACCGTCCCTTTCGGCCTATGGGCTCTACCAGGGGGTGTGTTTGTACCTGATTTGCTTTAAGTATATCCTTGCTTTGCCCTTTCAGGCCATGCAAAGGGAGGAGTTTTCATGTTTCTTTGCTGTTCCAAGCTGCACTGGCTACTGCTTTTGTTTCTTTTACTTGATCTCTTGCTCTGTGCTTATTTTCACTGCATGGCCAGGCCAAGCACAACCTCCAGCTTTTACTGGAGGCCATGCACAACCTCCAGAAGTTCTCCTGATCTGGGGTACCAGATTGCAGGCCCATGTCCTGCCCCATCCTGCATAATTTTTGTCCTTTGCAGCGGAGTATCCAGTCACAGGGAGAATCAGGAGCAACAGGGCTGGCTGGGACCAGGCCAAGTGTGACCCTCCATGCCATTCCCCATCTTCAGTCATCTTTATCTCTTCTTCCTATTCCCTTTTCCTCATCAGGAGATTTCAATGTAGGTTTAAAAATAGTTATGGAGTATTTTTTAAAGTTTTATTTTGGATTGAGCAATACTAGCTGAAAAGCTAGTTTTGAAAAGCTGTCAATGTAAATTACCTCCCACTAGCTTTCCTGTAGGTTATATTTAGTTCAGACAGTTAACTTTTATATATGACTACCAATACTATATATACTACCAATTTATTAAACAGTGGATTCCTGAGCATGTTCTGTTGCACATGGGCAACTGGGCTTGAAGTGGTTATTCTTCTGAAATTTCTGCTTTTTCTTGTTTTGCATGTGTTTTATGTAGTGCTGTGGTTCAGAGCATTTTAATAATCAAACCTAGACTCTTTCTTTGTATCAGGTTTCTCTGATGGCGCAGAAAAAATGTCTGTGTAAGTACGTGCTGGTGCACATCTGTATTTAGGCAGGATTATGACAGAGACGGTGGGTGAAGCATGTGTTGTAGTCCTTTGGTTCTATCACTGCTACATGTTTGTAGACGGTAGTTTTCTGTTTTTAAATTCAGGCAAACTTGTTTCTTCCCATTGCACGATTTCTATGAGCTGGGAAAATTTGGGAAACAGCTTCACGTGTCCAGGCAATCTAATATCTCTGTAAACATACCTCATTGGCTATCACGATGATAAAGCCAGACAGTGGGGAAAAGGCATTCATAGTTCTAATTCCTTACAAAATAAGAATTTTAATCAAAAGTGACACCAGAGTAAATCTGGTGAAGAAAACATGTTCTCAATCTACTCTGGATGAAATCTGTTGACCAGTCATTCTGCTTCTCTAACACACTACTTAGTTAAATTTGTTAAGAGTTTTGTTGGCTCTCTAAGGTTAGTATCAAATTACTGCTGAACTTGAGACATCCTTAACCCCAGACTTTCTTTTCTGTCCTTCATCTCCCTCAACATTAAGTCCACATATCACCACCCTGTTGTTACGTTGCCAGAATCTGGCTTCTCTTTCCTCTGCCTCTCTTCTATACCTTGTTTATGCCTTAATCAATTTAAGGAGCATCTAATTGCTCCAGTTGCCTGTTGCTGTGGTCTTACTAAATCCCTTCTTTCTAATCTTCTGCAGTGAGGTTGGTTGAACAATGACGAAGAAAAAAAAAAAAGAAAGAAAGAAAGAAAGAAAGAAAGTCCACACTTGTGTCTAGTATAAATCAATGAAACTTCAGTGATCCCATTGTTGGCACTAGAATGACATGGATTTTATACCAGCCTGGCATATCAGACCCTGAATATGTTACAGTTTTTCTTTGCATTTTGATAACTGTGTTACATAGAAATCTTTCCTGTTTTTTATTATCATACATACATTGGATGGATATTTGTTAATATCTGTTTAGTGAACGGTGACTTTCAGTATGTATTCACCTAGAAACAGGGATACTACTATGCAGAAAGAAAATTTATTTCTCATTATTCCTAATTTTTTTATTTTCTCCTATTTGAACTGTTTCAGTCATGATCCATTGCTGGCTGACTACTACTCATAAATAACTAATAGCCAGTATTCTGCAAACATTGTGTACTCGGTGGAAAAAGATTTACATAAATTACTGCACAATTACCTATGGCAAGTTCTCAGAATTAAGGACATACTTACCAATAATTCACTGATAGAAAAATACAGCTGAAGACTTCAGATAGTTTATTCACAATGACTGTTTTGTCCAGTTCTTTCCCAGAAAACCTGACAGCTAAAGGTGGGTTTAGCTTTCTTCTAGATCATTTGTCTGTGCCCCTATCCAGCTCTTCTATTTCAAATTTATTATTATTATTTTTTTGTTTGTAAATCTCTCTATTCACACATCCCATTTGCATCTACCCTCTCTGCAGCTCTTCCTCCATTCACTCACCCTCAGTTTTTTCAAAGTAGTGTTATGCTGGTATTTTAATGAGGAGATTGATAGTGTTGACATTTGCCCCATGTCAGGTATCATAGAATAGCCGAGGTAGGAAGGCACCTATGGACATTGTCTGATCCAAACCATCTGCTCAGAGCATGGTTGGCTACAGTATATGTGTGTACGCATTGTGCTGTCTTTGTGTCCATGCACAGCACCACTGCCTGTCATGTAGACATGCCCGGAGACCTGAAGATATCAGATGGTCATTCACATTTCAAGCCCTTGAGAACATTCCTGTCATTTTGAATGCTGTCTCATACTTAGCAGTACATGTCCACCTGTGCATGTCAGAAAATATTCAATGGCTGCATATGTTTTAACAATATATGTACAAATGCATGTGGTACACTAGTATTCTGGGACCAGTCTTTTTAAGACCGTCGACTCAGGCTCTATTTTTGAAACTGCAGTTCAATGCACAGTTAATTGCTGGCCCAGCTGATACCACTTATTTATCACACAATCAAGTAATAGGATGTCTGAGTGTCATTATTTGCACATGAGCTTGATTACAGATGCAAAATATAGAAAGAAGAAAAAAGATTCATAATACTGTGTTTTTCTGCATGCTCTGTATTGGATAATTGAAGCTATCTTTGGCTGTGTTACTTCTGGAGCTTCTGGAGAATATGATATTAAGCAAGAACATTAAAAAGAAAGCCTCCACAGATGCTCATAAAAAATAAGCAAAGCAAAACAAAATCCCCAATGTTATTTTTATTTCATATCACCACTAAAGAAGAAAGAAAATAGAGTATTAAAGCAGGCTGATCTGGAAACCTGCCTAGACTGGCAAGTTTGGCAGATGGCATATTTTGTGTTTCATTTATACTAAATGAACAAATCACAAATCTTGATAATAATTCAGTTTTTTTTTTTTTTTTTTCAGTTTTGTTAAAAGGCTCCCCTTTACAAGCTAGTAGAATATGCTTAAATCATTGAATGTCTGTAATGAACATAACTGCATCTTGGATTAAGGTGGATGGATGCATAAAGAGGGCCCAGCTCAGAGAGAATGCCCATTTTTCAATACTTTGTCATTTAATAGGTACTGTACCACTCTGTTTTACCATATGTTATGAGATGGTTTCTGTCCATATTTGATTTACAAATATGAAAAAAATATATTGTCAAATACGAAGAGAGAAGCATTACATACAGAGATGGCGGAAGTGGTTGTGTCTTTGTTTTACAAAGAAGTGGAAATGATAATGGGAGTTAAGTTTGCTTACCAGATTCCATTGTCACCATCCTGTTCAGTCACCATGAGCTGCAATATCTCAGACCAATTAATCTCCACCTTAATGTTGCTCAAAAAGAAGTCAGGGATGTCTTAATGTTTTCCCAGTGATAAGAAAATGTTGCATAGACATTTCAGTAAGTATCTCTACTGCTTTGGCTGAATTGCTTTATCTGGCAAGCATTAAAAGTGAGATCTGAAATGAGTGAGTATTGTTATCCTTGTGAAAACAAACCCAAGCTTAACTCATTAGGGTCTCCAGAAACACCGTTCTCACGTGTTTCTCAGAGGTAAGCATCAGCATCTCTGAAGACTCTAAGTTTACCAAGCTGAAGCTGCAGCGTTGTGCAGGGCTGTCCTTGGGACAACTTCTTGTGACTCTCATGGGACATGAGAGTAAACCCAGAGCCTGCCCTATCTTCTGCTCTCAGCACTCTGTTGGTTGGAGCTCAGAAAATTAAAGAGAAAAGGAGAGAACACTGAAGTTTTGGGGAGAACCTGGTTGGGAAGGGAAGAGTGCGGAGGAGAAATGCACATTTGGGAACACAGACAAGGGGTGGGTTGGGACCTGGGGAAAAGAAGGCAAAAGCAGGAAAGGTGGAGTGAGGAACAGGGAAAACTGGAACAGGCTGAGAAGGAAGTAAAGCAGGGAGCAGGCTGGGGAAAAGGTGGTATGGGGTGCAGGACAAAGAGCTGGAAACATGGCAGGACCTGTAAAAATGCGTCTAGCTCCCTCAATACTGCCTCTAGATCAGGTGCATTGAAAAAATATTCCTTCTTTATGTAATAGAAGACCACATCACTGCACATGTCCATGTGCATGGCTAGGCTGTAAACACTCTGATGTGTCCTCCAGATTATTGAGATGTTGAAAAGGACAGGTCCCAGAATAAACCCCTGAGTTACTCCACTGACCTCCAAGATGAGTGCAACCTACTAACCACCCCATGTTGAGCCTAATCATCCAACCATGTTCTTATCTAACTGATTGCCCATGCATCCACACCATTTGTCCCAACTTGGAAACAATATTGTGGGAGACAGAGTTATAAGCCCTGCGAACATCAATGTAAGTGACATCCACTTCTCCCACCTTGTCCAGTGATTTAATGATTTTTTTTTTCATGGAAGGCGTCAAGGTTTGTCAGGCATGATTTACACCTGATAAGTCCATGCTGGCTGTTCCCAGCCAACTTCTTTTCCTTTCTGTGCCCAGAAGTTTGCTTCAAGAGGACTTGCTCCGTCATTTTCCCAGGGGTCAAAGTAAGTCTGACCAGCCTGTAATTCTCTGGATTGTCCTTTTGGCCTTTTTTGAAGATATGTGCAGCAGTCACCAGGGGATATCCCTGATTTTGATGGCCATTTAAAGTTGATAGAGAGCAGCCTTGCAAGGGCATCAGCCAGTTCCCTCCACCCTTGGATGCAGCTTATCTGGTCCCAGGGACTTGTGTGCATTGAGTCCTCCCAAGCAATCCATGACTGGATCCTCATCTACTGCTGGTTGTTGTTCTCCTCTTGAACTGTTTCACTAAGCACAGTGGCCTGGGAGAGCTTCTTGGTGAAGCTTGAAGCAAAGAAAACAATGAGTACCGCAGCCTCACCCATGTCTGCTGTCACTAAGTGATTACCCCATTCAGCAACAGGCTCACATTTTCCTAGTTCAGCCTTTTCCTGCTAATAGAGTAGCAGAAACTCTTCCTGTTGCACTTGACATCCCTCGCAAGTCTGAACTACGTTTGAGCTTTGGCTTTCTCAAAACTATCCATTCTTCAGTTTACTTGCTGAATTGGAAATACTTTTATGAGAGTTATATCTGAACATTGCACTGCTCCTTTAAAGAACATTGTGCCTCTTATTTAGTCTTCATGTATCTACAACAACAGTAGTAGTCATCAAGTTAGAAAACAGAATGAACAAAAAAGTAGACTGTAGCTGTATGTCCTTTAAGGCAAATGTACTTTGAAGGAAGAGTCAAATAGCTCAAATTCAGTCCGGGTAAAATATGCAGCTTCTTGATTTGCAGCTTTAACAAATGTGTTTGGTTTTCCCAGGGGGAGAGATGGTTTAATTTTAGTTTGAATTTATTATACAGCTTCTTCAAAGTTGAAACCAGCAATTTCCTGACCTCTCAGCTGCTCTTCCTGTGATCATGGGACACACACCTGCAGACCTTGTAGTCACGGTTGCTGTAACCGATTTTCTTCTCCTTTTTTTAGTGACACACTTGAAGCATAAAACTAAATGTTCTTACTCTTCTGCCTGGGAAAAAGGAAGAAGCCCTATATACAGAAGTGTGGCCAAACATTTTTCTTTCTTTTTTCTTTTTATTCTTTTTTCTTTTTTCTTTTTTTTTCTTTTTTCTTTTTTCTTTTTTCTTTTTTCTTTTTTCTTTCTTTTTCTTTCTTCTTTTTTTTTCTTCTTTCTTCTTTCTTCTTTCTTCTTCTTTTTTCTTTCCCCACCGAACAGAAAAGGCATTGAAAGAAAAATGAACTATGTTTTTCTTGCCATGAACATTAGATATTATACTTCAGTATTCTTACAGAAATGGTCCCTGTTTCTGTATCTGAACTCTCATAACAGCCCTTTCAAGTTTATTGTCCTCATTTTATAAATGGTGAACTGCAGTCATTATTTGGAAATGCCTGATGCTGAAGATGGATTTAGACACTTTGACTGGGGAAAGCCCACCTGCCTGCCTTTGGGGGCACCCAATGCCCCCTGCTCCATGGAGATCTCCTGCTGGGTCCTGTGGATGTTGCCACCTGCTCCCTTCACAGGCCCCTGCATGTCTCAGCAGTGCTTGGAGAGCCCAAGAGGTCACCAGACACAGCCAGCTCCCCTGGGGGACCTTATCCCACACACATTTTCCAAGCACACTGGAGGCAATCAGAAAGGGATGAGGCTGGCTCAAAGGACAGCAGTTACATCCCCCTTCACCCAGGGTCACTGCTAGAGAAGGCACAGACTGAGGGCTAAGGCACAAGGTGAGAAAGGAGTGCCCTAGATCAGAATAGAGGGCCTCACTGTGGCAGCAGTGTGTCTTAAGTGACATTTCACTCTTCTCCTAGCAACTAAATTCTTTCTGGATTGTTGACCTGTTGTGCAAGATCAACCCCTTTTGCTGCATTGTATACTTGAGTGTTCCAAATGAAGGAATGAGGGCAGTGGTAGTGGCTGGAGCACTGGAGATCCCACAAATACAATGTGCGTAATCAGAACCATTAATTTAGGGCCACAGCCAAGCTTGGAGGTACAAGTTAAACTACCTGAACACTGGGTGCTTGCTGTTTTGAATACCACATGTCCAGCGGCCCTGATGATCTTGAATTAATCCCTGTCAACCTATAACAAATGAAGAGCAAAATTACTAGAATTGAAATTGCAGGAACCAGCACAATACAGGGGAAGGACAGGGCACAAAAAATATCTTGGTAAAGTCAAGAGCTTGGTTTATAAACGTGTCCATATACACACATGTACATATAAAAATATATACCTGTATTTAGTCAATATTATCAACAAGCAAATACTCAGCATTGCACCAAATTGTCCACTACTGTAATTATACATAATTATATTGATTCCACGTGAGCGACTGTATCATTATTATGACTGTATATCAGAGCTAGAAGGAAGTTCACCAGCTAAATTTCTATTTAATAACTCAGTGTCAAAATGCAGATTACTTCTTTCTTTTCTTATTTTGAAAACATAGTGTCTAAGCAATTTGAATCCTATTAGATTTTCAGGCTTGGGAAGCAGAGTGACCCTGTAATGCTCAGAAACACTTTGTCACCTCACTTTATTTTGAACTTTTTCTTTGATTAGAATGGGGGAACATTATGATAAGGCAAGACCTTATGAAGACTAGATCACTGTTCTTTTATTAGCAATCAAATGAACTCCTATTTTTCTGTTTTAAATCCCACTTTTACAAAGCAGAAGAAATGCATCATTTTTTTTTTTAATCTTTCTTTGTATTTGTTAAAAAATCTGTCAGAGACTTAATATTTTCTAGAGCCAACCCTTTCCTTCATTTGTGTCTCACTAGTCTCGCTTTCACAGCTTTTATATTCTCCACTTCTCTTGCCAGGCTTTGAGGGTTGTGAGCTGTTTTTTTTGTTTTGTTTGTTTTGTTTTGATACCCTTGACACTAAAAGTCAAGATTTCCAGACACTTCTTGCCCATTGCCAAAGGGTTAAAGAAGAGTGTTTGCTTGTTTGGTAGGATTTTCCATGCTTTTATGGCCCTGCAAAATGCACATCCAAAGCAGTAAAAACAAAAGGGACTGACATGGAGATTTACTATGATTTTTCCACCTTCGTCATTGTATGAGATTTGCCTCTACACCCATTTTACAGTGGGAGTAGCACAACAAAGACTGCTCTCTAAAAGAACTCTTTTCCTGGTCGTTCTGAGAATGATCATAGATATTTTGTGTGACTCTCTATCCCTGCTGCTATGCTTGTCTCTTCTTTAAGTAAGACTGTGATGGTTGAGAAGCACACAGTTTTACTGAGAACATCAACTGTTTTTTTTTTTTTTTTTCCTAGTGCTTTTACATTGTTTTTTGTGATGCTATGGTTTCACACCTAAATTCTGTTCTTATGGGCTGGTATTCTGGGCCATTTTCATATATGCCTGTCTGATGTCTATGGATGTTCTATGGACTTACTGGCAGCAGGTACCCAGCAGTATCAGCTGCAGCATCAAGAGGATGAAAGAAGATGATGAAGCCACAGAGTGTTTTGGCATGTTTATTTGCAGTGTCATATTCAATCAAAACTAACATTTATAATTCAGATCCTTTATAGCATTCTCTACCACAGTGTAAATGCCCAAGATTAAACACGTCAGCTTGAGATGGAAGATCATGACAGCGGCTGAGACAGATTGTCATCTCATCTTCAGGTTAAAAATTAAACTTTCCTAATGTGGTTAAACTTGCTTACTGCTGTGTCTACAGACTGTGAAAAAGCAGACAAATGAGAATGTACTGAGTATTAGATTTTGAAATGACACAAAGTACCTTGTCTGTCAGTAGAAAAATAACTTTCAGTTCAACCAATATACTTTTTTCATTGCAATCTCAGTCTGGTGTGAAATTGCTGTTTCTGTACAGGGATATATATTTTATAGGCATTAGGGAGAAGGGAGCACATTTTATTAAGTTTGTGAAGTTGCCTGGCTATTGCTAAAGCCAACAGAAACAAGCATTTGGACTCTCTACTTTTATTCCCCTTTTCAATCTGAAGAAGGAACCTCCTTGTTTTTTCCTAATTGCACCCAGTTTGCTAACACTCCCCCAGTTTCTCCAGCAAAGAAACAAAATAATAATAACAATGCCAGGAATAATTTGTCAGTGTCTTCAGCAGGTACGAATGCCATGTGTTGTCAGTGTGCAAGACATCAGAGAAGTAGCTGTCTAGTAAGATGAAAAGAGGTAACAGAAGCAGCTGGGCTAGTAATTATCTCCCTAGCTAGAGCAGACCGCAAGCTAAACTAGCTGTGTATGCATTTAGGTATCCTTGTGCTAAGTATTCCTAAATGGAAATCCTCTAGAATGGCTCTTTTTAGGATTACATGCTGTTTTAAGACATTGTCTTTGTATTACCCCACATGCCTGAGATGACTGTGCAGTGTGCTGCCATTCCGGCCCCAAGCAGGCAGGCAGCCCCGAGCCAGCACCATTCCTGTGCTACAATGCACAGAGCAAGTGTCTGGGCACTATTGAAAATAGCAACAAGCCTACAGTTTTTGCTTTTAAGGAGTTGGGTGGGAGCAGAGATACATTAACAGATGTTTCATCACATCCACATATTTTCCGTATGACAGATCCTCAGACAAGCAGCTGTCGAGTAAGAGAGGGAGAACAATGTTAGCATCTATGTCTTGGATTGGTTTCTTATCTTTTTGGCTCAGGCCTGGTTGTGTTTCAAGCACCACTGCTTTTAGAATTTGATCTGTCTTCTATGGGATTTTACACATGTATGCATGTAGCTCAAAAGTGATCATTATTAAGCTACATCAGAATTTATGTTGAACTCTCACATAAAACCTTCAGAAGATGGGCCACATTTTTCTCTTCTTACTCTTAATTCCATTGGGACTATGCATCTGAGTAAGGGGTGTAGAATTTGGCCTCATCATAATGGTTTCTTCCAGAGAATGCCTTCTAAAAATAGCTATTGTCTACATTGTCTCAGTCTCCAATGGCTGTAAATCTATGCAGCTCTATAGTACTGACTTGGATGAAAGTATGCTGTTTATTATGCCAGAAAAGAATCTGGTCCTCATATATGTAAATCAAAGTCAATACTAGTTCACTTAATTATTGACATAGCGATATTTATTGTCTCAACTCAGTAATTATCTACCTGGGGTGACAACAAACTATGTCTCCTCTGCTTTTAGAGTTTCATTCAAGGGAATAACGTTTTAGTAACAAAACAATCTCTAAAAACTTTTTTCCTTTTATTTGCAAGAATCTCAAGATTCAAAAGTAATCTGACTTAATATATGTACAAATTACTCATGGTAGTCATTTCTCATTCTTATGAGGCCCCTCTGATATTGTTTCAATTAATGACATATGGTAACCCTTTCAGTTCTCATTGCTCATTGGGAAATGAGTCAATGACTATTTAATGTCATCTTATTATGGTTCCCTAGTAACGGTGAGTTTAATCAGTGATGGTTACATTTGTTGAGAGAACTCTGCTTATGTTCTACTCCCTTCTCACAGGGTATATTTCCCCAGTCCAGTAATTCTGAGCAGGCATAGAGTGACACGTGTGCCAGCTGCCCAGCACATGTGGAAATACTCAAATACACAAGCAAAATCAGTCATACTGTATGGGGTATATCAGTTGTTAGGACCTTTGCTGAACACTTTGCTCATACTTCCCTTCAAAGTAGACTTGAACACATTGTGTCTTTTCTTTCTCTTTCTCTTTTCTTTTCTTTTCTTTTCTTTTCTTTCTTTCTTTCTTTCTTTCTTTCTTTCTTTCTTTCTTTCTTTCTTTTTCT
>VXAL01017121.1:92711-142826 GCA_013399475.1 Chauna torquata | reverse complement strand
CTTCCTTCCTTCCTTCCTTCCTTCCTTCCTTCCTTCCTTCCTTCCCCCTTACTGTCCTGCACTCACACAACACTTCAGTGATCTGTGATGTTGTAAGCAACAATCCTGGAGTAATAGACTACTGACTTTTGCACTGCATAACAAATTGGCTCATAACATTAATACTAGAAATAACTGCAATACAAACACCAGTATAAATATTCCCACTCTAGGCTAACAGATGCTCTTCAAAAGTTGTTTATGTGATCATAGATACAGCTTAGCAGTTGGTTCAGTAAAGGTGATGCACTTAATGCAGAGAGTACTTAGAAGCACACTTCAAGCACTGAAGCTCCAAAGTTGTCATCTCTCAAGTATCTCTTGGTGTGGTGGTTATAGGAATTAATGAGGTTCTGAAGTGACGAGTACTTAGGAGTATCTAGTGCTGTTTCATTTTTATTTATTTTTTAATACTTACGTAATACTTTTCTATACTTTACATTTATACATGCATTTGCACAATTTATTAGGGGGCATCACAGGTAGGGCAGTGGATCCAGTCTGGAACAGAGAAGCAATATGATCATGAAATTATTATCTGTTTGCATTTCTAACTTTCCCCTTGGTAGCTTATAGCAGTGGTTCCCAAACTGTGCTCTAGAGTGCTGATGGCCTACAAGGCTATGGAAAGTGGCCTTCTGAATCACCTATGCTATATAAATCAAATTTCAGTCACTGGACTGGACAGCGACCACAAACAATTTAGTTAGGTGACAATTGGACAGTGACCTAGAATTTTAGGAGCTACTGGAGAAGTGCTTGATTAATGCCTAGCCATGTGACTGCTTCTTTGGAAACTGAAATAATTTTCTGTAATAGGTATTGTGAGTTCAAAGGAAGTAATTAAAAGCTATTAGTTAGGTACTAATATTTAGACAAGATGTTAGGCTGTCATGGATTAATACTGTGTTATCAAAAAGGAATTAAGATATACATAGTGGTTAAGGGACCATGCTAGATTTAACAAGTTAATTTTAATTAATATCTATCAGTGAGTTCCTCCTGCAAGCCCCATTTTTGAAAGCTGGTGCTATAAATTGGCTTTCAGTCCTTTACTGGGAAATAAGTAGTCTCAACATGAGCCAGCAGTGTGCCCTGGCAGCCTAGAGGGCAAACTGCATTTTGGGGTACATTAAACGGACCATAGCCAGCCAGTCAAAAGAGGTGATTCTCCCACTCTATCTGGTGTTGGTGCGGCCTCACCTTGAATATTGTGTGCAGATCTGGGCCCCACAATATAAAAAGGATGTTAAGGCACTTGAATGCATCCAGAGGAGAGCAACAAAGCTGGTAAAAGGGCTGGAAAACAAGTCCTATGAGGAGAGGCTTAGGACACTTGGGTTGTCCAGTCTGGAAGGCTGAAAGGCAACCTCATTGCTCTCTACAGCTCCCTGAGGAGGGGAAGCAGAGAGGGAGATGCCAGTCTCTGCTCCCTGGTAACCGATGGCGGGATGCACGAGAACGGCACAAAGCTGCACCAGGGGAGGTTCAGACAGGGCATTAGGAAAAACTTCTTTACTGTGAGGGCGGGGAGACACTGGAACAGGCTTCCTAGTGAGGTGATTGATGCCCCATGCATGTCTATGTTCAACAAGCATTTGGACAATGCCCTCAATAATGTGTTTTACCTTTTGGTAAGCCCCAGAGTGGTCAGGCAGTTGGACTCGATCTTTGTATGTCCCTTCCAAGTGAACTATTCTATTCTATTCTTTTCTATTCTATTCTATTCTATTCTATTCTATTCTATTCTATTCTATTCTATTCTATTCTATTCTATTCTATTCTATTCTATTCTATTCTATTCTATTCTATTCTATTCTATTCTAAAGATCACACTTAGCAGATCGTAACATACATCAAATGATAAAAAGTGGGAAGCAAAGACAAAAAGAAGAAAACAAATGTATATTTCAGTGGTTTTCCTTCATGGCATTCCCTGGAGAAGGCATGGTGGAGAAGATAAGGGTTTCAACTCATTGTCTACAATCTTCTAATGAATAAGAAAAAGGGGAAGGTGGCAATTATGCTTCCAATTTTTGCTATTTTCTATCACAGCTGGTATTTGCACTGGGAGCAGCCATATGCCAAACTAAGAGCTTTTCAACTACCTGACCAGTGGATGTTGCCAGAGGAGAGGTTATAGGATACATGTTTTAGACCCTTAATGATTTTCGGATGGAAGTCTCTCATTTCACCATTACATTTTCATTATTAAAGCTGTGCTGCAAATGAAGAAAGTATGCAATTGGTAAGAGATAATTGAACCACTGAAAAAGAAAACTTTTCACCTCGATGTTTTGCTCTTGTTGACTGTAAGGACTTCTGGCTGAATGAGATGATAAATTTGACAATATTAAAGGACCCATCACATAATAATTACTGTACTTTCAGAAGAAAAAGATAAGAGCTAAAGAATTGATATTTTTAGTTTGAGATAACTTGATTTTACAGTACATAACTTTGATTTCTTTAAAGACTGGCAGAAGGTCAATACTTGCATATGAATGGTTTTCATGATGGAGATTAAATTCTGTAAAAGATTTACTTTGTAGGATTATAGGATTCTCTCCGTGATGAGGAATTTACTTCCAGTACTGCTGATAGGAACTTAACTGAAAAAAGCTTTCCTTCTCTTTTGTAAACCCTGGCCAAGGTTAGGCTTGATGCTGCTGTCTTCGCTCAAGTTAGACTCCTACAGAGGTGCACATGTTAAGACTAGGAAGGTTTACATGTGTGAGGACTTTGCAGTTGCTTCCTGGTTTATACTATCATGTTAAGCCCAATTTTCATTAACAGTGAGCAGATAGTAACTTTAATGAAGATTTTAGTGTCAAATGTCCTGCCAGCGACTGTGGTGCAGTTTACGTAGCATGTGTGAAGTGAACTTCAAAGTGTTCGCTTTGTTGTTATTACTTATGAAGCTCCTTTGTTGTTGTCATTATAATAAAAACTGTGGAGCTTAGTACAAGAGTTTTTCCATCTCAATTTGGGAAGGTACTTAAGTATTAGCTTAAGCTGGGTCTTATTTTCCTGAGTAGGACCAACTAAGGAGCAGTTCACTAACAGCAACAAGTTTTTCTGGAGTGAAGACCTCACATTTGGTGGCCAGTTTATTTGTAAACTACCTTTCATGAGGAAAGAAAAGCTGAATTCTGCTTGCTTACTATAATCTCTCAGTATAAAAAGTTTGACTTAAAATCATTATTAGCATAAAAAGAGCGGAGGCTTCAATGAAAATGGTTTTCCTTTCAGGCTTTTATCCTCGTATTTCTTTTGTATGGCAAATGAACACCTCAAATGAAATCCGGCACATAGTTGAACTTGAACTTCCCTATGAGGTAGAGATCTATCCGTGGGAACATCTGTGATCAAACGCCTCCTTATTTCCCCTCCAAGAGGTTCCTTTTCCCCTTCTTCAGAGCCACATTTCACCCTTAGCCCCTTACCCAGCTACAAAAACAGCCAGCTCAGAATTTGATGCAGCTGAGGGGGGTGGAAACCCCAGATGTGGAGGAAAGGGGTGGGAACACCATCATTTCCTTGCTTTTTCTTTTTCTTTTTCTTTTTCTTTTTCTTTTTCTTTTTCTTTTTCTTTTTCTTTTTCTTTTTCTTTTTCTTTTTCTTTTTCTTTTTCTTTTTCTTTTTCTTTTTCTTTTTCTTTTTCTTTTTCTTTTTCTTTTTCTTTTTCTTTTTCTTTTTCTTTTTCTTGGCTACTGGTTATGTTTATAGTATAAAATTAGTGACCCTGTAACCTCTCTGTGTGACAGTAGGAAGTTTTAAGGCCACAATGCCACCTAAACATACGTTTGTTAGCATATTGATATGAAAATAAATAAAAGAAGTGTTTGGAACAAGCCTCATAGGTTAAAGAGCTCATTCTGCCTTCTGCTTTGTCAATACATATTTTAAACAAGATAGACTAATGACAAGTTATTTGGGCCAGATTCTGAAATGTTTGAGACTGTCTCTTGTGTAGTCTTGGATTACCGGGGTAAGTGGCCTCTAAGATGGGCACCTTGGTTTTATTCATTCTTTACTGCCTGGTCTGGAGCTCCAGGCCAACTCATTTTGTACTTGTCACTACAGCCCTGAAAGACGTTTAGCTTCAATTACCTTACATTCATCGTGGGAAATTTTCACACTGTATGATATTGTTAAACAGGTAGAGGATTATTAAACTTTTTATTTTTAAACTCTTTTTGAATGCTTATCCCCTTTCCCAAAACTGTGTCTGTGAAGTATTTCAGGTCAGACTGGTAAAAAAGAATTAAATTCAAACTTTTCCAGTATGACCTAGTATTAATTTCAAACTAACCTTTCATCAGCACTGTAATATATCTAGTTGAAGGTATTGTTAAGTTACTGAATGTTCCACCAATAACCACATTTGTTTAGTCAACCATCCCTTTGAGCAGAGAGAGAAATATTAGAGAGGCATTAATTTTTCTTTGCAGGACAGAGACAGGCACCATTAAAGAAGAACAAATATAAAGCCACATTTTAGGCTAGCTATACTGTTCACTGAGAATTTTTGTCTTCTGATGGATGCAAATCACATTCACAGATTAAAGTAATTTTCTGTGGCCTAAGGGGAACTTTCTGGATCCAGTCATTAAATTTTTGTTTAAGCATTTTCATATGTGGAGAAAACTTGTTTGCTCAAAAAATCTAAATTTTTATCACAGCCCTTGAGAAACACATCTCATTATGTGTCTGGGATTTGTATGTTGGCTGCAGAAAAGCAATGTAGTGATATGAAGTTTAAAAATGCAAGGATCAGCAGAAATTATTTCAATGTAAAACACAGAAATCCTCACAGTAAGCTTTTGAGAGCTTCAGATGCACAAATTTTTTGTTTGCATCCTAATCCTGCCGTTGAAAGTGTACAGGGAGGCTATTTTTACATTATCGATGATAGACCAAGCAATCCAGCCTCCCAAAATGGAAAGCATTATAATTTATGAAACATGGCCAGTCATTACCTACATTTGAGCATTTTACAAGCTACCACCTCAACCTGGAATGAATTAGTAGAAAATTGCTGTTTACCAGGTGTTAAAAATGTTTCAGTTAGCAGTTGTATTAATGCACAGCGGTTTGTGACAGAAGTAATAAGATTATATTTTGCCTATCTTTTTCTATGCTGTCTTCAACAGAAATGAAATAACTTTTAAAACCCTAAAAAGTAAGCACACCACCTTAAAAATATCATTTTAAAAATGAAGACTTGTTTCAAAAACATGAATACTTACCGATCTCGTGGTTTTTAAGAAGCGCCAGGACAAGGTGCTACAAGATAAGGTTTAGTAGCTTAGTGGGTAGTATTGGTTTTAGGATGACGGTTGGACTAGATGATCTTGAACGTCCTTTCCAACCTTGTGTTTCTGTGATTCTGTGATCTGTGATCTCTTAGAAGTAAGGAACCTATCTTGAATTTTAGGAGATTTAAAAAAAAAAAAATCAAATGGGGAAAACTTACTTTTAATTAATTGCCCATTAAGTGCCCATTAATAACATTAGCTACAAATACTGTCATTTTCTTAAAATATCCTGTTCATCTCCTTTTAAATATTAATTAAGAGCTTTGTAAGATAAATGTCTTGCTTTCAGAAAGGAAAACATTCTCAGTATTTCTTCAGTCTTTTTTTTTTTTTTTTTTCCTGGCCTATTGAAAACCAATTTACAGCCATCAAGAGAAAAACTACATTACACAAGTATGATGCATTTCTTGCAGTTGAATACCTTTTAATGTTCTTTTATTCTTCTGAGATCATTTTGCTGGGACTTTGGAGTATGTAAAAATAGTACTGTTTTAGTAACATCACACATGAAAAGAAACAGTGCCCCAGATCGACACTTTTCCATGCACACATACTGCTGCACAAAGTCTTATTGATCCAATAAAAGATATTCTCTCTTCAAGATCCCTCAAGCTACTTTGCAGACTTGCAACAGGCACCTAAAAATGTCTAGTCAACTGCATTTTGCCCTCTTGCTACATTCTCTGTGCACTCATAAACTTGTCCATGTGCTCATTTGTGACCAATGTTGTCTTGTGTGAGTTTTCTCTCATTCTTCCCAGGGACTATGCACTTTGGCATTAGCTAAGAACTAGAGTGTTTTTCCTCTTTTTCTTGCAAATTGCCGATGGGGGAATATCAAATGCTCTGCTACAGTTCTTATTCTGGTTTGCATGTGAAAAAGCTCAGAAAGTAAGAAAGATATGGAATAGGTATTTGTGACAGCTGAATCACCCCAAAGTGTCTACAGCAGTCGTATAGCTCATATACTATAGAGATAAACATGTGCTATATTTCAGAAGACATTAGGGAAAATTTTGTTCTTGAAAGGGCTCCAAACTATACTAATTTCTTTAAAATATCAGAAATTTTTTGCCCAATTGGATTAAGATCAACTTTATTAAAAGACGCCTAAATCAGTTAAGTTTTCTGTGATACGAAGTGAACTAAAACAAAAACACTGATGATAACAGTCATGGTTTCTATTAACAGTTCACATCTGTAGTTAACTTGGAACAGATGCTTTTCAGTATAAGCCATTGTTTTTAACTTGAATGTGACAATGTGTTTTGATGTTTTCTCCTTAATTGTAAAATTATGTAATGAAGTCTCTTTAGTATGTGTGTGGTAAATTGCTGAAGCCTCTGTTTTTCCAAAACCCTTTGGTAAAATTACTCATGCTGCCTTAGTTATGATTGCTTGTGACAATCAGATGATTCCCCTTTCAGACCAGAAGGTCCATTTGGGAGTTCTGGAGAGGTCTCAGCAGGACTGGAAACATAAGTATTCATCTTCTAGGCTTTCCTAAGGTTGGTCAGACTGGGCTTTCCTGAGTGCAAAGGCTGCCAGTGGAGCTTCTAAAGAAAATACTCCTGTAAAAGATACGTGTGTCTATGATTTCTAATGAGCTATGAGAAGGTATTTGGTGATAATGTATCAGATCACTGGAAATCAAATGATAAGGAAAAAAATTAATGTATTGCAGTGTCTTCTCAACCTGGTGACTGAAATTGCAAATGACAGCTCATCACCCTACAGAAATTCCACATGACAAGGAAAAATAGTCATGTCTGCTTATTAATTCTGGGTCAGATTGTGATGTCTTGTAGTAGTAACATTGAAGATATGAAAGATAGAAATGGAAAATCACAGTTAACTTTAAGTCTTCTGACATCAGATACGAATTAATAATAATAATTAAAAATCACACTTTATTTCTTCAGTAGAAATGTCAAGTGCATATGACTATGTAGGGTAGAATAAAGGAATAAAAAGGACTGAAAGCCTGTCAAAAAATCTAAATCCCTGTGAGATTTCAGACATTTAGTGCCTGAAGTAGGAAACAAAGACATACACAGAATAGATTGCTTGAGCTTGTTCTAAAGGAGGGAAAATGGGTTAGCTAAACATTGAGGAAACCAGACAGGATTTTCATGATTCAAGAGCTCATCTGGGAACCTCAGGCAACATATGAGCAGAGAAGCCCTCTGAATTACAGAGGGTTGTGCTATGGGGCTGGGCTGATTATTGTGAAATCAGCTAGAAAGCTGAGGACAAGGATAAGTGGAGGATCATCATGGATCTCCCGTGTTCCTCACAGACCAAAGGGGATGTGATTAGACAGACGATGGTAATACAGATAAGTAGGTTACTGCCCAGGTCAGGCTACCCAAATCACTTCTTCAAACACAAGTGAAGAACAGAACAATGAAGTATAGGACAAACATTAATTTACAGAGAGAATATTGGCTTGGCTTCTATTATATAAAGGTCACCATCGAACACTCATCTGGAGCTACTTGCTGCTTTCAGATAAGCAATCATGCATTTGTATGTCCATGGAAGTACACAATACACCTTTTTTGTGTTTGCTGTGATTGGCTTGGTGGATGTGTGTTACTGAGGGTAGAATATGAGCAGCATCTTCCAGTAAAGAGGTGCTTTTCTCTATTTATGTTAAATGATTTCACCTTTCTGTAGAAGCAGTCCATAGGAATATATATGACATTTCACCAATGTGTGAGTAATATGGTAGTTAACAAGAAATCTCAGCACTCACCTAGGACATGTAACATTCTCTTCCACTTGCATTGTGGGTCACTGTTTTACAATGGATTATATAGAATCATAGAATGATTTAGTTTAGAAGGAACCTAAAAGATCATCTAGTTCCAACTCCCCTGCCATGGGCAGGGACACCTTCCACTAGATCAGGTTGCTCAAAGCCCCATGCAACCTGGCCTTGAACACTTCCAGGGATGGGGCATCCACAACTTCTTTGGGCAGCCTGTTCCAGTGCCTCACCTCCCTCATAGTGAAGAATTTATTTCAAAAGTCTAATCTAAACATATCCTTTTTTATTTTAAAACCATTCCCCCTTGTCCTATCACTACCTTCCCTGGTAAAGAGTCCCTCCCCACCTTTCCTGTAGGCCTCCTTTAAGAACTGTTTTGTTCTGACTTCAAATTTAATTGTTCAAGAAACAAGATAGATGTTAGGCCTGAGTGTTTAGGATTTATTATGATGATGATGATGATTACTGCTTTTTTTTTTTTTTCCAAATGAGGTTAAACTCTTCAGTCACTGTGAAATCTGCCCTTCTGTTGTTTTACCCCAAAATCTTAGAAAGCCTTGTGAGACGTGCTTACCTAGTCTAAGCCATCATAACCACAGGAATACTTTGCCAACCCAAAGGTCTGCCTAGCCCAGTAACCTCTTTTCAACAAGTCCCGGGCAAGCCTGTATGAGTATTTTCTCAGGCTCTATTTCCAGCTCAGGAATCTTTCTAAACTGGATGTGGTTTTGCATTTAGTAATCCTCGGTGGATTCCTTGTCTGCTCTCCTTCTCAACCTATGTAAACTACTAGTAACCACAAAGTCGTTGGAGGACTACTATGCTCCATATGAAGAATATGTTTTTTGTTTGTTTGTTTGTTTGTTTGTTTTTTAATTCTCAGTATGGTTCCTACTAGTTTCCTTGGAGACTTCTGGTTCTTGTATTCAAGAAGACGATGAACGCTCAGTCTCTACTCTTTTTATCCCACTAATGATTTTATTAGCTCCAATCATATTCTCCCTAAGTTATCTTGTCTGCAGACTAACATGCACGTCCTTTCAGCCATTCTTTGTGCAGATGCCACCCACAGCTTTGAGCACAATTGTTGCCTTTCTCTGGTACTCTCTGTTTTACTTACAGCCATGCTAGGACAAGGAGACACGGACATGCACAGAGTGCCTTGGTTTTGGGTTGATGAGGGAATGTCTACAGCAGCATGATGATGTTCTCTATTTTGGTCTCTCTTTCCTAAAACTATTTTTTTTCTTTGTCTGCTAATAAGAAGTGATCTAATGTTTTCTTGAGCCATCTATGATAACCTTAACATTCCTCTATTTCATTGTGATCTTTATCTCATTTTAAATGTGCATCACTTTATACTAGTCTACACTGAATTTCAGCTGCAATTTGTTGCTTATTGAGTCACTTGTTCCCCCAGTTATTCACAGCCTGCCTTTGCCCTCAATTATCCTAAATAATTCAGAAACATCAACAACATTCATTTATTCTGATAAATTTACTGCTTAACTGCTTCTGGATCACCTTAATGTTAGGCTTTTCTTTCTCTTTTTTTTTTTTCTTCTGCAGTCCACTTTACTTCATCTTAATTCTGCATGAAAGAGTTAGGCTTGAGGTGCTCAAGCAGTTCCAAGAAGGTTAATACTGTAAATGAACTCTTGGGGATTTGGGGAATATCATCTATTCTGTAAATTTACAATTCTCAACTCTAATTTCCTTCAGGTCATCTTTTACTGGAGCCCCTATACACAAATATTACAGATCCTCAGTAAAGGTTGCCAGGAAAAAAATCCGTGTATAGTCCTTTATTTTGAATTTGCTGTTTTCAGTTAGATTTGAGTGCATATTTATATAAGGGTCTTTAGTATTCTGCTCCTGGACTTATACATATATATATATTTTTTTTTTCAAGTTCACCTGATTTTTATTCACAAACATGCTAATAACTTAGCAGGGTCGGCTTTGTCAAAACACCACGTGAAAACATCTGATTATTGCTCCAGAAGTTATTGCTCAAATGACTCTTCCAAAACATTAATGTTGAATTTCTGCCTGGGTGAGAATTGGGAACAGCAGAAAGTGGCTCTGTAGTAATTTTTTTTTCCAGTGGATTGATTCCATTTGAGGTGAGAACAAGTACGTAAAAAGCAAAAAAGGATGGCTTCCTGCTGGTGTGTGGGCAGGAGGTGTGGATGAAACCTGGGAGCCATCAGCAGGTGAGATTGGAGCAGGTGCAGTGGGCAGGTGGGACAGGGACCCTGTGCCAACATCAATCCTAGGGGCATACAGACGTGAGCATCAGCGTCTTGGGGAAGTGTTCCTGTCAAGGACTGAGCCACCTGGATACTCCCTGCTCTTATTTAAAGTCAAATCATTTTCTCACCCTGAGAACCAGCCTTATCTTGGCAGTCTTGCCTGCTTTGCAGTAGTTTATACATCATATACACCCATTTTACAAGGAAAAGGTAAAGCTTTCCCTGACTGGCAGCCGTGTAACCCCACCAGAGCATGGTGGTCAAACAGGGCCATTCACCTTCTGGGCACCATCACCACTAGTGAAAGTTTGGTGGGTCAGCACAGTAATGCCCATACTCCCCTGAAGTTGCACCACCAGTGACTGCTCAGACTGTGGGTAAGAAGCAAGAGAAACTACTGCACTGTCTCAGAGCTCCATTGCCTTTGGGCCAACCAGGCAAACACATTCAAGAGAATTAATCTGAATTCACTTCTAGGCTGGATTCAGCCTGTGGGACCCGTCCCTGCCATGCCATGCCCATGGGACTGGGAGCAAGTTAGGACCCACTGGGGACCTCTGTGCTGGTGGTGGCAGGGAACAGGGCTTCACAGCCCCAGGAAAAAGTGAAGGAAAAGAGTGGCCCTTTTTGTCCCTACAGTGAAAGGGGTTATTTAACATTCTGTGAAGTGGCTCTGGGGTGCAGAAAGGCTTAATTCTGATTTAATCTGTGCCCCTGACTTGACTGGGGGCCCTGGTGCAGGTGCTCAGTCAAGACTGTGTTCCCTTCTAGCACAGACCTATGCTAGACCTTCCTGTAAATATTACGTAGTGAATTGTGAAATTAATATTTGTAAAACATCTTGAAGATGGGAAGTGGACCCTCTATATGCCAAGCTGCTGCTGTTCTTGGCCTGTTTCTATACCACAGTGCTTGCTACACTGGTATTTCTCTGCAACATCAGGGTGCTCCACTGTACAGCACAGGTAGGTTTTTGGCTCTCTGTTCCTGAATTTGCCTTTGATATGTTGTGCACCGGCTCATGTCATTTAACTGCCGTGTGCTTTACTTTGTCAATACGTACAGTGGTTACAAAAGATATTAGCCAGCTAACATGAATTGTGAAATGGAGGGACCTGATGAACATTGCTGCATGTTTTTATCGGCTCATGTGACATGCGCCAAGGAATCAAAATTTTACTGCTGTTGTTGTTTAGTTTGATATTTATTGTTTAGCATGATGGAAAACCTTTACAACATGATAGAGGACAGCTCTAGCAAAGGAAACCCTTCCTCAGTCAATTTGGGCTCACATACCAGATACTCAGCATATAGTGTACTTGATGTGTCTGGCAGAAGAAAAAAGAGAAACAGAGGGAAAATGTGGATGCTGCAGTTCTGTTTTCACCAGGCACTGGCCAATAAATTATGTCTAGACTTTGTCCCTCGACCACTATGCAGAAGGTCTGGACCGAACTACCTATAATAAATTAATTGTGGTGAGAAAAAAATCACAGTGGGAAAAGAAGCAGGGTCTTCATTTCAGCTTCCCATATAACTTCTCTGCCAATAAACAGCTTTACTATCGCAGCTCAGCCAGGCACTTTTTTGAAAACTTGTACCGAAGCCCAGACTTTCTTACAATATCACAGTTCACTGACTTGCCAAATAGTTTCTGGGTAGATAGCACATCTGGATCTGGATCTATCCCAGTATTTCCTTATACAGCTAGGCTCCATCTGAAGTATTTTACATAAAACCCTCTGTAACCTCTTCTTGTTTCAAGCTTTGAAATCAAAAGAATGATGAAATATTTAATTATTCGAGTGTTCTGCCCAGGATTTTTCATTACTTGCCTTTAGCTGTCTGTGTGCAAGAGGAAAAAAAACACAAGGAAGGTATTTTCTGAAAACAAGACTACATCTGGGGTAGGTTTTGGGAAAGATCTGCCCCAGCTTTCTGTTAGGGTGCTGTAACTCTGTGTCTCATGTCAAGGGGAGAGAAAATACGTGACATCTCCCCTGAGCTCTGAGCCAGCTCCAATCCAGCTGGTGTGTGGCATGGAAATTGGTAAATAAGGAGGCCCACCATTTGTAGAGTTTCTCTTCCTCTAGCAGATGCAATTTGCACCTGCCGAATACATGCCCGCATTGTTGTGGCCACAAAATGAGTTATAGCTGTGAGGCTCAGCATGTGCCACTTCTGCTCCCTGATTTATATTCCCGCTGAGGTAGTCAGAGATGCAAACCTCCTCGGGTTTCGGCAATGAAGTGCAGACGTGGATTTTCTGACTAGAATTTGCTCTTTCGCAAGTGCATCCCACTGCACAGCTTTATTTCAGTAAGATGAGAGAGTGTGGGTCAGAAGCAGGAGAAAATAAAATATATAGCAGCTACTTTATAGCCACTCAGCGTTTATGTGATGCTTTGCTTTTACAAGGTAGTTGTGTTCACTCTTACCTTAAATACAACACTCCTACACCAGCGGGCCTGGCTTGTGGCTGCTGGCAAGCAGGAAGGTGGGGCAGGTGAACACTGCTCCTCCTCCTCCTGGTCATGGTCAGTCGGAGCCAGGGCTGGCAGGTGGGGAGGGGGTGATAATCTGGGCATGGTGGCTCATCCTGGCTGAGGCCTTGGTGAGCTGTGGTGGCAGCTTCAGGTTTGCCCAGGGATGTGAGGAGGGAGAGCTGAAGTATTCACCCTCCCTGTTGTACATGTGGGCTGTTCACTCCTTGTACAGATGACCACTAGGAACACTCTGAAAATGTGCTCTGGGAACACCCAGTGTGTCCAGACGGACACAGAATCACACAGAATCACAGAATGGTTGAAGTTAGAAGGGACCTCTGGAGGTCAGCTGGTCCATCATCCCTGCTCAAGCAGGGGCACCCAGAGCAGGCTGCCCAGGACCGTGTCCAGGTGGCTTTGGAAGGTCTCCAGGCAGGGAGACTCCACAGCCTCTCTGGGCAGCCTGGACCAGTGCTCCATCACCTACAGAGGAAAAAAGTGTTTGCTGATGTTCAGATGGAACCTCTGGCATACCAGTTTGTCCTCTTGTCCTGGCACTGAGCACCACTGAAAAGAGCCTGGCTCTGTCTTCTTTGCACCCTCCCTTCAGGTACTTATAGACATTGATAAGATCCCCCCTGAGAATTCTTTTTTCTAAGCTAAATAGTCCCAGACTTCCGTCATATAAGAGGTGCTCCAGTCTCTTCATCATCTTCATGGCTTTTCGTTGGACTCTCTCCAGTAAGTCCATGTCTCTCTTGTACAAGGGAGCCAAGAACTGGACACAGCACTCCAGGTTGGGGGGCACCAGTGCTGAGCATAGGGAAAGGATCATCTCCCTTCACCTGCTGGCAACACTGTGCCTAATGCAGCCCAGGATACCATTTGCCTTCTTTGTGGCAAGGGCACATTGCTCACTTATGTTCATCTTGGTGTCCACCAGGACCCCCAGGCCCTTTCCGCAGAGCTACTTTCTGGTTGGGTGGTGCCCAGCATGTAGTGGTGACTGGGGTTATTCTTGAGAGCTGGGCACATGACCCTAGCAGGATGAGTCACAGGATGGCAAGCAGCAGGGACAGGCTCTGTGAACTTTTTATTTCAGGTGTGTGAGACCCAGAACCTGTTTAAAAACAAACCACCACCACCAAGAAAATACAAACCCCAAAGCCAAAACAAACAAACAAAAAATGCAAACAAACAACAACAATAACAAAAATAACCCCCACATCATTTATTTATTTAGCAGTAGGCATAAAGATTGTAGCCAAAAGGATTTAAAATTAAAAAGTGGGTTTCTCACTTACTTCACTTACCTAGAGCTTCACAGTCTTGTGCTCATTAGGATAGCAGGCTAACCCCTGAGATGTGCCAAAGAGTTTCCTTTTCTCTGTTGTTTCTCCCAAGCAACAGCTTGGTGTCTCTGGAGATGTTCATACCATCTTTTGTTCTTCTGTCCTTGGATGGCTGTGGGTCCTTGATTGTTCTCAGAGAAGCCAGAGGTGGAATCACCATCAAAGCTATCAGTTCTGGCTAAGCCTCTTAAAGATTTTTAAGTATTAGTTTTTTTTTTTTCCAGACTGAGGCTTTGGTGAGTTAGGCCAGTGCAGTCATACAGAAAACATCTCAATAAACAGGCCAGCACACAACATGAGTAAATTGTTGTACGGCAGAGCCAAGTCTATTACGGATACTCTTTGAAAATAGCATTAGAGCATTCTATAAGGCATTAAACTTGCCTATTTAGTCATTCATTTGACAGGGAATAACAAAGTTGAGGCATGGTGATTGAACCTGAAATCTTTAGTACTTTATTTGATGTATCATATCTTCAATGGGTCTTTAATTACACATTAACATATTATTTCTCAAAGAATACCTTCCAACTTTCCCTGTGACCACAATTATTCCCATGTGTAGAATTTTGTGGTGCTTTTCATCATTGCATCTTAATTGTTTCCTTGGAATATATAATTAGTTTGATTGTTTTTCTCTTTTAGAGACACATACATTCACACACCCCAGCATTTTTTATAGCTGTACATTAAAGCTATTTCTTAGAGTAAATTGAATATATATCTCTATTAGCTATGTGAAATAGGATTTTTGATTTCTGTTTAAACCTTAATCCTGGTTTCTCTGAAGTTCATAGCACAAATGCATTTGGGGTTAATGATGTAGAATTGTATTGCTAGGAACCAAACTGCATTGGAAGTCAGATTTGCACTGCAATTTTTGTAGATACATTGAAAATCCACCCATTTAGATTACATATTTTTGAATGGCAATTTTGTTTTTATAAAATGTATTATTGGTATTTTTATATTTTATCATTGATGGCAGTAAAACTGACTCAAGCATCTTTCAGAATAAAAATAGTATACGTGACTGGCTCCTGTAGAAAGGTGGAATTTAGCAGCAGCCTGGTTAATACTGAAGTATATGAATATACTTGAACAGACAGTAAATGCAGTAGGTCTTAGTTTGATAGGCTTGCTTCTTGATGAGCAGTGTTGTCACCAAAGTCTTTGAGGATGGCAGTGTTGGTGAACTATGGGGGAACTGAAGGACTAAAGAGGAAAGACATTAAGCTGCCAGTTTCTGTTCTGGGTGAAACACAGCTGGCAGTGGGAACAGATGTAATCAAAACCATCTTGTACAGCTCCCTAAGTGCAACAACCAAAAGTGCACAATAAGGAATGACTTAACATGAGCCACCATGATGTCATGTAGATCTAGGTCATATCACCAATGTCATTTATTTTAGGATTGCAGCATTCACTTCATGGGGTTGCTATAGGTTCCCCATTTGGGTGGTGAACCAGGACAATTTGGGAGGAGTGAGAGTGGGAAGGATAGGGAAAGCTAATCAGGGAGCAACAGAAGACTTGACTCATAGTAGAAGTAAACCTGAGAGAAAATGTGGACATAGCTGGGTACTGGGTAAATTGTTAGATGATCAAAGAAATGCATTTCAAGTGTTCAGTAAAGGCTTGGAGGAACTCACAGCAGGAACCACACTAAAGTGGTCTCACTCTTGGCACGAGTGGTTTGGAAATGTGGCAGTGTCATTTACACTGAAATGTTCAAATTAAATATTTAAACACTTTCATACTGATTTTTATTTTTTGTTTTCATTCTTCTTCCCCCTCCCCAAAAGCTGTGCTATTTCATCTTCTCATCGAAGTCTGGGACAGAATTATGAGTGAAATACTGGCATCTCCATTTGAATAGAATTTTCTGCTTTTTAATCAGAACTACTCAAAAGGGAGAATAAAGATAATCAGTTGGGATGACCTGTGTACCAATGTATCTACAGGTTCAATTAGAGACCTGGGAAAGGAGCTACACACACAACAAAACATATGAAATAAATCAGCACAAGTTAAGAAGACTTGCCCACCCATCTTTTCATTGCTGGAATGAATCTTGTGCATGTTTCCACTACATGATGCTTTGATTGTCAAGATTGATTAAATATTTTCTGCTTTCAACTCTGAAGAGATGCTTTTAATAATTTTTTAATACTTTATCTGAGCACTGTGGATGCTGGCTTCCATTAGTAATGAAATCTGTCTAGCGATGTTTGGATTTGACCGAAAGCATAGAATTTTGCCTTTTTTCAGTTACTCATTTGTTGTGCACCAAATGGATGAGTGGTTAGTGGCAGAAGGATACTAGAAATAAAAAAGACCAAAAGTACACTGCCAGTCAGGTCACTGAATGTAAATGGATGTTATACTGTATGTTTAGGTTTCATGTGAATCCTTTGACTGTTTTTTTCCCATTTCATTACCACTTTGTTATGATTTTAACTGTCTTTTAGTCAGTAAGCTTTAAAAAAAAATGCCTGTCACTGAAAAGCAGTGCAAGTTATGTAAAAGTATGTGGGTGGCTGGGTGGAGTGTATGCATTTCAATCAGCTTATCCCTTCTTGGGTGTCTCCAGGCACCTGTGCATGAAGAAGGCACTCTGGGGATAAACTTCCCTATTCTGATTTTCTGAACGCCATAGTTGCCCTCCTCCTTTGCAGCTGATGAGAGCCAGACTCTTTCTATCTTGCCCCTGTGTTCCCAGGGTCTCCCAGAAGATTACTTCTCCTTACCGGTACAGAAGTAGAATTTTCAAGTTATTAGGCAAATGCCATCCACCCCTGACTAATTACCACTAATTTCTTTCATTGACTTATTCTAAAGCCTTCTGTTAGCTTCACCTCTATACGAAGGACAGAAATTTTCTAGCAGAAATGACTTGTGGCAATTTTGAAAGCTGCTGTCTTAGTGAGAAAATCTTTCCTCTCCTCTGTTACACAAACCCCCTGCAACACCAAGGTTTGGGACTAGTTGGCATATTAATAGCTATCCACTATGAACACCACTGCTTAACTTCTGGAAGGTGATCATTCCCAGTCAGTTCAGATTTGTAGCAATTAGTCAGGTTAAAGCAGGGAACTGTTATCCTCAAATGACCCGTGACAAGCTGAAGTATCTTAGTAGGGAGATAAGAAATGGCAAAAATAGTAGACGTAGAAGATGTGCTGTTGATTCGGGTATTATAATCAACTTTGAAATGGAAATAAAGATGAATTCAGAAAAGCAAAACTGCATTTTATTTAGATTATCATGCTAAAAAAGGCTGAGGAATTTGAGAGCATTTGGAAAGGAATGAAAGGACTTTTTAGCAGAGCTAGAACAACTCATATTAATGAATTAAAGATTTGGGCTAAATTGTAACAGACATAACAAATAGTTAAGGCATTAAATAATCATCACTGGGCCTGTTAACAGATTTAGAAACCTTCTAACCTTTGAGAAGTCAAGTTAATCTAATTTTTTTTTTTAATCAATAATCAACATTTCCTCTTTTGAAACTATACGTTTTAATGAAGTACTGAAAACAATTAATTGCCCTTTGAAAAGATTGGTGAAATCCCCTTTTTGCAGCTCAAATCTGTGGTCATTTTCTGTCATGATTCCTTCAGCATGTCTCAGTGCTTGCTGAATCTGAACAATTTGGAAGACTTTTCAAGTACCAGATAGGTGGTGTTTTCTTGGATTTAAATAATCGTAGGCTTTCAGCTGCTTTATGTCATTAGCTAACATTTCCAAATGTTTGGTGTATGGACAGATCAATGGCTTTATTAATTTAAACACATTACTCCCCTCACCCTACCCTTTTTCAAATCTGGCTTTTGTTTAAAGCACTCCATAACCTCAGCCTTATTCTAGGTTAAATGTGATATTAATCAAGCTGTGGATAAAGGCCACGTATATGACTGAAGCTGTGTTTATTAGCTTTAGTGAAGCCTTTGATTTGGTCACACATTCTTTGCTCTTAACAAAGCCTTGGAATAATACAATATGGGTTTTATGTCAATCCCTAAATTGGTTATCATCAAATTTAAGTAATAATGGAAAACAAACTATGTTCACTATAGTGGCATATGATCTGATTTTAAACTCTCTGGTGCAGGTGTTCTCGATGGTATGCTTCTATTGCTCTGCTTGTTTTCTTTTGAAATGTCATATTCAATATGCGTAGACAACTAGAATATCTCATTTTGTAAAGAAATTTTTTTCCCTACAAATCCCTCCTTTAATCATAAAGTAGACTTTATTTGTACTTTACATCTTATGCAGATTGTGTTCTGAGGAAAGGAAAACTGAAGATGTGCAAATAGTTAATTGCAGGTTGTATCTATGTAGCAAAATGGAGAGTTGTTCTGAGGCTGTGTGCAAGTGTGGCCATTCTGCTGGCTAGCTGGCTTTCCACCCACAGGGCTGGGAATCCTGCAGCTTGATTCTGCTTTTTGATGCACTGCATATGATCCCTGCCCAGGACTGGGCAGGTGATATAAGCCCAGACTGGATCCCTTGAAGTGAAGGATATACTTTTGGGCATTATTCTGGAGAAAGGGGCCATAGGTGCCACTACAGCGCAGACCACAAGAAAACTTGCTATGAATAGTTGCCTTTATGCTGGAAGAACAGGGAGCAGAGGGAACAAATGTGATACCCTCTTGCAATACAGTGATATAGCAACAGACTGTTTTGTGTGTATATATATACGAACAGTATAACAGATGTGTTAAAAAGCATTATTATATCTGTGAAGAATGTGGTCACCAGAGCTCAGAGCAGGGTTGTGCCTCCCACAGAGACAGTGGGTAGAAAGGTTAGGCTTCATCCCCATCATGGACAAATTAATATTATGCCTGTAGGGCAAGTTTCAGGACTTTGTTGTGACTTAGTCTCCATGTCTGTTTTCTACTTACATGGACAATAATTTCCCAAAATACAGGGAAACCCAAAGGTTAACATAATTTTCCCTTTGAATAATAAAGCTCTGCAAAGTATAGCCACTTACGTGGTCCCTGGGGCAGTGACTCAGTCCATTACAATGAGCAAACCTGATTAAGAATATAGGATCTTAAACTGCTGACACCTTTTTTTCATTTTGCCCTCACTTGCCAAGATCCAGTGGCAGGGTGCTAAAGGTAGAAAAAATTCCACTTGTAAATGTACTGCAATTTTTACCACAAGGAGAGTTAAGATCTGGAACCTGCAAGGAGAGATGTGATATAGTCATTGACACGTGGACACTTTGTGCTTCAGCACTAGTCAGTGCCTGAAATGATTCTGTGATAAAAGAGAAAGACGCTTGCCTCCTCTGTCAGGATTACTCGATTAAACGGCAAGGACTGTTTTGTGCTGGAGGCTGGGAACAGTGAACCTAAAATCTTTTCATCTTTTAAAGTGAATGCTTTGTGGGGTTTCTGAAATCTGTTTTCCTAACTTATACTGTTACTATTAACTAAATAATAAGACACTTCTCTGTAATGTTATTGTTTCCAGTGATGCCTGGTACAGTTGTCTGGATCCTTTTGAGAACTGGCATCTGCTTTGTTGCACCTCTGTGTGGCTTTGAATAAGACAAGCACTTTTTAACCTTCAATCAAATTATTTTTTCAAAAGCAGAGGAGGGAGTTTTTCAAATACAGCAGTTTCCAAATATTTTCTGGAAGAAAGTTTGCATTAATGTTCAGCACAGTTAATCTCTGCAAAATGTAATAGCTTCCATGCAGCCACCCTGTTTGGTGGAGCTCCAGAAATGCCTAGCAAAAGCCGTCGAACTAGAAGCTCTAACTCCATTGCAGTTGTGATATTTCAAAGGATATTCAGACTAGGTAGTACAGGGTTCTACATCCAAATGAAAACCGAAGGTGTTGGGGGACATTACAATCTGAATTTCCTTTTTGATTTTATTTGCTTTGGAGAGTTCTATTGTTAGGGCAAATTTTTTAAGAAAAAAGACTTTTTAACATTGTGTGACAGTTCTGCCAGTGCTACCTGATTTTGCATCCTTCATAATAAAGACACTCTTGGTACGGCCCATGGAGCCACATATGGTCTCTTAGATCAAGTAACATGGTCAAGAGCCTGCCCCAGTGATTACTTTCTTTCAAAAGATCAAACCCCATTTCTGACTACTGCCTTTCTGAGGGCCCCATGGGACTTGACAAAGCTTTGACAACATAGCTTTAATTTGAGAAGCAGTCAAGCAAAAACATGACTGGGAGTAGGATGTCATTGCCAGAGCAACAGATACCGTTTCCAGCTTGACTCTTATGCAAGTCATAGCAATTCCCAGGGAAAAGGTGGCCAAAGCAGTTTCTGTGAATAGCTCAGGCAATGCAGCCACACCCCAAACACAAGTTTTCTAAGATATCCCTCCATGTTGATCAATGCATGAGCAGTGAATCTGGCCTTGAAGGGAGGCTGCCAACCTCTGTGCATATGTAGATCATTGGAGATGTGTTTGAGCAGCCGGTCCAGTCATTTGGGAAAGTAGGTGCTATCATGAATGGTCTTTCCCTGCCACATACAAATGGCCCAGAGGATTGGGCACCTTCATTTAACATATTTTCCGGATAAAAGTCTGCATTGCTGCATGAAGTTTAGAAGGCAGATTAAGAAAACAGACAATCAGCAACTGAAGGAATTTAAATATAGCACACCTTCACATTAAAAAGAAAGAAAAAGCAATACTGGACAATGTCTGATCACCTCAGATAACACTGTATCCAAATCAATGCAAGCAAGCCAGAAAGAAATAACTTTGTCTACATCTACTGTAGGGTTTTTATGTCTTTGTCAGCTTCTGCAGTTTTCAGAGGTATTTTCATAATGTGTGGAGCTGGCAGTACGACAGACTTGCATGGCTGGTAATTGTGCTGCTCTCCTGTCTACCTATTCAGATACCTTTATTGTACTGATTGGAGGCAGCTGCTTTACACAAGTCAGTGTGAGCTGATGTATATGACTTGCCTACCACTGACCCCCTCTGGCCCCTAAACAATTGGGAAGATAGCTTGTTGGATGTGATGAACTTCAATGTCCAAGCTGGTTTGTATTTCTTCATGCTGAAAATCTCTTGTGGTCTTCCTTCCAGGTCCTTGTGTTTTATAGCACATGTAATATGTATCCTTTACAGGTCATTTATGTCAACAACACAGAGTAAGGAGTAATCAGAAACAATATCTCACTCTAGAAAAATTTACCTCAGGTCCTTGCTTTATGACTTGCTTTCCTCATTAGCAGTGACTTGAGCAGGAATTTCATTAATGCCCCCAACAGTCACAAGATGGAATGGCTGCTGCTACACTTCTTCAGCACATTGTTTTACAGAGCTGCATAGGATACAAAATTTCTAAATCTTGGCAGAATTATTACAAAACTCTCACCAGAAGAAAAGGCACTGAAAGCAAGTGCAGTTTTCAGAGGTGTCCTGGAGAACTGAGAGCAGAATTCCCACAGAAAAACTGTTCTCAGCTATGTAACTCTGTATGTAAGGATTCACAAAGGCCACTTCTGTACTGGTATTACACACAGTTCCAGTAAATAGTCCTGTGTGCTGGAGCCTGATCGAATGCCGCTACATGAGACTGGTCTCTGGCCCAGCTGACTGTCCTACTCCCAAACAATCTTAGGCACATTTGGGGAGTTAGCACAGGCAGGGAGGACTCCCAAAGGGCAGTCTGCATGTGCTCACCTTGTTTTTGGAGAGTCAGAGAGTTTAGCAGTATGGATGTAGGCTGTTCTGTATCAGTCAGTCACAGACAGGCTGACAGAGTTGGTGTTGTTCAGCCTGGAGAAGAGACGGCTCCAGGGAGACCTTAAGCAGCCTTTCAGTACCTAAAGGGGGCCTGCAAGAAAGCTGGAGGGGGACTCTTTATCAGGGAGTGTAGTGATAGGACAAGGGGTAATGGTTTTAAACCAAAAGAGGGTAGATTTAGATTAGACATTTAAAGAAATTCTTTACTAGGAGGGAGGTGAGGCACTGGAACAGGTTGCCCAGAGAAGCTGTGGATGCCCCCTCCCTGGAAGTGTTCAAGGCCAGGCTGGATGGGGCTTTGGGCAACCTGACCTAATGGAAGGTGTCCCTGCCCATGGCAGGGGGGTTGAAACTAGATGATTCTTAAGGATCTCTTCCAATCAAAACCATTCTATGATTCTATGATTCGATGACATATCCAAATTTACTGGTGCAACTATAACCACAGATACTGCAGTGTTGCTATGCTGCGGACAGGTATCAGAGAGAGGCACTCATGAACACAAAGTAGGACATTAAACCTCCTGGACAAGAGGAGTCCAGAACTTCAGAGTGAATCTAACAAAGGTGAACACATTGGATGGAAAGACAATGAATACAGCCCACGTGAAATGTCAAGTAGAAAAATGTGTCTAAAATCCTACTTTTCTCACGGTTTTGAGTGCCCATCTGCAATCCTGAAATAATGGCAGTATGTAAAAGGGCACTGACATCACTTTATATACAAATGCTTAAGTCAATCTTCTGGGCTTGGTCTCTCTTCTATTAAAAATGTGGGTGGTAAAGATTACTGTCTGACTGCATAACGCTACTGTAGAGAGAAAGTGGGTGAATACTCAGGCTGTAGTTCCCAAACTCACCTTTTTCTTCTCAAGAACACCCTGATCATTGCAGCTGGTGGTGAGGCTGAGACAGTGCCAGTCTTCATCCATCCTATTGAAGTGGGGCTATTGTGTCAAAAAGCCAGATGAGAGTTAATGAGACTGAACACTGGATGTTCTAATTTTTTTATTTCTTTGTAAGGTCATCTGCAGAAGTAATTGTGGTGTGATCACTCAAGTAGTCTGAAGTATCTTTGTGTAAGGTTTGGAAGGTCACTTGCAGACAGCAAGAGCACAACTTTCAAGCAATGGACTACCCCTTCCCTCCCATCTCATTGTCCCTCCCTCATGTTAAATGGAGTGAGAGCAGTGGGACTGGGTCAGAGTTAAGGTTAGTTGGCAGATTTCAAAGCTTTCAAGACCTCTTTATTTCATAAATGCAACATTGTAAGAGCGCTGCTTTAAATTAACTAATATGTATTTACTAACTTAATCTTAGTACGATGTAGGGGCTTAAGGGTCTGGGAATATTGTGCAGCTTTGATCTCCATAAACCCTTATTAGCACAGGTACTGATACAATTATCTGCAGGGTCACTCTACATACTTACAGACTAGCAGTCCAGTCAACAGATTAAATTACCTCATTTATCATCATGTGATCTGTTTCTAATTAGTTCACTCCAGTTAATGGTTTCTTAAAACTGTCTTTTTTGATTTATTTTTTTCCAGAAATACATAAACCACTTGAAATAACTTCTTGAGGGTGGCTAAATATACTATTTATTTTCTGGCATTTTTCCAATTTTGTGAGTTACACAGACTTCATTTACTTCATGAAATAGGTAGTTTCTTTGCTGTCAGAGATGGAGGGTACAGAATTGTGGTGTGATGATGGCAGGATCTGATAAAAACCTTTTTAACACATCCATTACACTGCCCTGGCTCATGGAGTCTGACATTTACAGATCTGAAATAAGTCGAAAGACAGCTAGTTTTATCTCCTTCCAGGAAAGTAAAACCGTGAGTCTTATGAACAACTAGTATTCCATGAACAAATGTCAAATTAGATTTAAAAGTGCAGGTTGTAGTACTAGTATTGGAACAAAGAGGAAATGTCTACGGTTTTCTTGTCAGTCATAAATTGCTGGTCTTAATTAAAATGTAATAAAAATTTTAATTCGATCAAAGTGTGTAACACCCATTGTAAGCCTACTGTTTCATTAAAGAGATTTATATCCTTTGCTTTCTTCTCACTGTACTCCAGTAATTGCTTCTGGTTATTACTAGATTTGCTATTACAAATACACCTCTCCTGATGGTCTACAGGCCAGGATTTACTGTTATTAAGACTGACCTGGTTTGATTCCCTGTCAAGGGAAACCTTTCAGTCTCAAGCCTTTCAGAAACCACTGTGGCTGGCATGCCAGCAGGAGCAAAGTGGAATTTAACAAACTGTGTATAGTGGTGTGGAGAGTGTGTAAAGAGCATGAAATTACCAGTCTCAGAAGAAACCGTTTAGTTAAACCAGTAGAGAATGGATGTCTCAAACACTCATAAATTTGACTCTCATCAAGGATTGAAGTGAAGTGAATATGACTGAAGTCATATTAGTTTCTATAAAGCAAGCATTCACTTCTGAGGGAGAGTGAACAATGAGACAAACTAGTATTGAAAAACCCACTGTGCTGTAGCTCAAATCAACTGAACCCAAGTTCCAGATATCATCAGTTCTGCATCACTCTTGCCTTCCAGGTGACATTGTAGGTTGCTTTCTGGTAATTCTTCTTTTCCAGTAAAATTTTAAAGGGAGAAGAGGAATATAATCTCTGAAACAGTGACATTTTGCATTGACAGATACCTGCATATGGAGTGTGCCAGGGAAAGATTTGCAGACACAATCTGTACCTTCAGTCTTTTTATGTAAGTTTTGACATCCCAGCTTTAAAGACAGGACATCTGTGCAGCAAATACTTATCATGCAACAACCACATTTTTTTTATGGGAAGAAGCCAAAGACAATGTAAGGAAAGGCCAATGCCGGAGGAAAGAAGGAGTTTAGAGAAGGAGAAAAAGGTTAAAAAAACGTAACTAAGGAAAAGGGAGAGGAAAAACAGTGTTTTGTCTCCAAATGTCAGTGACTCAGGCACTGAGGCAGATTCCTGCTCTTGGATCTCCAAGCCTTGCTGGGAGCACACAGAGTCCAGAGCGAGATCTCCCAGTCTCATATGTTTCCTGTTAGATCACCAGAAAGTAGAAAATGAAAACAATGAGACCCTTTCCCCCTACATTTTCCAGATTTGGAAAATCCATATTCTCCATGAAAGTTCCCCTCCCTCTCCTACAACATATATAGTGTTAGCACAAATGAGGACTCAAAAAGCTTGCAAACTTTTGTGGTAAGAGCAGCATACACGTCCTGCTGTTGCCTGGTTGGCAGTTGAAGCTGGCTTTCATATCTTATGCTTATTTTCCATTGTAAGGAGGAGTTCCTATTAAGGCAATTATTGCTCCCATGCTCAGAAAAATCTCTTGTTTTTTTGACACCCTCTTTGCAAGGCTTCTTTGTTTCCATGGAGAAATTTTGTGCAAAGCTGTTTTTTGTTAGCAGCTGGCACCTCCAATTATAGCCAAGCAGATATTTTCAAAATTGAAATAAAGGTGGCTTCAGCCACCTTTCAGCCTGATTCTCAGCTCAGGTATACCCGCTATGTGTTGGTGTTGGTAGCATGTCATTTTAGATAGTGACTCATGAGTTAGACGGAAAGTAGCTGAGATTACAACACTTTTCTTTATATTCAAAATGAGCTTTTCTTATCTCTCTCTCTCTCTCTCTCTTTTTACATTTTTTTTCATGGAAATTAATTGGCAAAGTGGGAAATGCACCTGTCCTTTTAGAAAACCCAAGTAATAGCCACAGTCTGATGTCTGTCACAGTGTGTGAAGTCATCAGTTTTTCCCCAGTGTAATGGAGAGAATATTTTCATCAGAGTGAAGGGATATTGTTATAACGCTATAATGATGATAAACATGAAGTAATGGTTCCTGTCATAACAGAGTGGCTTCTGATCTTTTCCTGTTCCTGAAATTGCTACTGTTAATTCATTGCTCTTTGATTCCAGCCCTATGTGGATATGTTAAGGGCTCTCAAGAAGTCTGTTCAACTATTTAAACTGTTGAATGCTTCACAATTCCCTAGTTCCAGTGGGAGCTACAAGTCTCTTACAGTCAGTACTACAGAGCACTGTAAAACAAATATTATGTCATATTGGCATATACCATACATTTTGAACCCTGACAATATTGTGGTTTGGTTAGACCCACTGCTTCATGAACAAGGCTCATGCAGATGTTCTCATCGACACCTTCACCCTGAAGTCTCAAGATTATCCTAAACTTCCATCATGATTTTTTCAATAATAAATATAGGATTATTTTTAGCTACAGTAATGTGGCACGTATCTGTAAACCTGGGAATCACAAAAAACGAGCACTGAAATGTGCAAATACAACATATATGACCTAGTGCATGAAAAATAAATTCCACGATGTTCATGGAGCATAAATGCCAGAGTTTGCATAAGGAAATGCTAGCATAAATTTCATGGGGTGAATAATAAACTCTGCACAGTGTATCCAAGACCATAATGCTGAAGGCTTCTAGCAATTGGTAATATTTTTCTTTTATATTTTCAATTCTTCTTTCTTGTGGAAGAAGATCTTGTGTTATGTAGACAAGAAAGAAAATATATTTGTTTCAGCAAATGACTGGAATTGTTTATTTTGTCACCTTAAGGATGTGGGAAGGGAAAGATATAATTTCTCAAAAATATTTAGATTTCATATATGTCTTAAATGAGTACTCAGGAATAGTAAAGCCTGGAACTAGAACTGTCTTTATTTTTCACAGCATTTGGGCTTTCCTTGAAAGATTTGGAATTCCTATTTGCACTCTCATGGAAGCTGTTTTTGTGGTTTCACATCTTCACACATGAAACAGTTTTGAATCACATGCTGTAGCATATGTCTGTCCCAGCTGTTCTTTCTGTACTTATAGGGCCCCATCCCCATAAATCTCTGAGCAGACCACAAGTAAAACCAAAATGACTTGCAGTTCCCATGCATGGCTGTGGAAGCATTTGTTATCTGACATTAACTAAATGGGTAAGTTGGAGCCCAGAGCTATGAAGTGTTTAGTCTCAAATCAAGCAAGAATTCTTGTTTGTGCTTGAAATTGGTCCCTCCTGGGGGTGCCCAACCAAGGGCACCTTCTTCATTACACCTATTCCCAGGAAGAAGAGAATTTGAATGTGTATTTTCTGAAGTGACATATATGGGCAGTCCTCACATGACCACTAGGGTCTTCATAGACTCAAAAAAATGCACTTAAATCCTCAGTGCTGTGCATTTGTATTCTGTAAAGCCCTGGGAAGGCAGGGTAGTTCTGGTAAGGGAGACTGAAACCAACCATCTCTGCATTTATATATCTATATCTATATCTATATATCTATATTACGTTGTTAGTATCCTAGCGAGCCATCTCTGCTCAAGAGCCTTCTCCTGCCCCACAATAGTTTCTTGACCTGCAATTTATTGCAAAGACCAGTTTCAGCGCATATTTTTGTCCTTTTTATAAATTGCAGTATTTTACATTAATGCACTTGGAGGCTTGAGAGCTTCAGAATCCAGGCACAGGGCTAAAGTCTCCTCTTACACCTGAGTGTACAACCAGCTGGGCTCAAAGGAAGATCTCAGACTGGCTGAATTAGCATCAAACCACTTCCAAACAGCCACAAACCTTAAACAAGCCCCTCAATGAACCTCTGCAGTAGGAAAAATCTGCTGATAGGGCAGAACACACATCTGAGACCTTCCTCAGGCTGGAGAGAAAAATCTTCTTTGGATTTGTTATTCGTATTTAAATACATGAAATACTGCTCTTTTGGACAGTTATTAGACAGACTCATCAAGTAGGTGCGATCACTTAGGCAGTACTCTGCAGCTTTGTGGAGACCATCTCAACCCTGTGATGAGGGGTGGGGCAGAGGGAAAGTCGCATGTGTTCCATCCCTCTCATATGTGGGAGCTGCCAGCACAAGACACAACAGTTTAACAGAAAACAAAACTCTACAAAAAGCATCTGATGGAGCTTCTGCAATGCCTTACATCATTCAGGTTGTGTTTCTCCTCTAGGACAGCAACTTTTCAAGCAGTGAAGAATTGGGGTGGGATTCAGGACAACTGGACTGTCCAAGCCAGACACCCCTGCCTCAGTGGTGAGCGTGGGATAATTAGTTCAGGTACTCGGGCCGCCCACTGGGGTCAATGCTGTCTCAAAACAAGTTTTGAGATCTGTTGATGTGATGTGTAGTGGACTGCATTGTACTATTGAATCAAGTGTCTGTACTACATGGTCAAGAACTCTTTTCCTAGCTGAGAATTTGCTCCTGGACAAATGGCTAAACAATGGTGAGGACCTGTTCCCTGCTGAAAACTTGCTCTTCAGAACGACAGCCTGAAAATACTAAGCCATATCAAAGAAATATACAACAAATAATGCAAATTATTAGAAAATGCAATTATATAATTAAGATACAGGTGACATTTGAAGCAACATTTGAAATGGATTGCTGGAAGAGCTGCCCCTCGAGAGGGAGTTTCAAGAACAAGTGTATGTTGCTGTCTAGCCAGGAGGTGGATTTAGACCTTTTTTCGAGCAGTCTCGGGGCTTAATTAACAGACATTCATGGTATTGTTATAAATAAGATCTTAAAGGGTATCGTCCTTTGCTTCTCAAGGACTGTTATATGCGGGCAATACAGAAGCATTTGAACCTCACCCTGACAGAACACGATGGTCTCAAAAACACCATTACCAATCACAAACAGATCAGTTAAAACCCCTTGATGAATGTCTTGAATAGCTTCTAATGAATCCAAGAAAGTAGTGAAAGACTGTTACATACAGAGTTGGCTCATGATATTCAAAAATATTATTAACATAGAATAGTGAAATACAATATGCTTTGGACTAAGATTTTGATAATGACACTAGACAAATTCCAACGAGTTTTTTTGGTTGGATATAAAGATTTTTCTGGGTAAAAATATTACATTCCTCCCTTAATCTTTTAATCTGCATTTCTAACAATGTGGTTTATTAAGAGTGACTGGTAGTAAAAATCGTCTTTTCTTTTCAATATAGATAAGATTCAGCTTATGTTCTCCTCTGTGTTCAGCTTCGACAATGTGCCTGATCTATATCATGTTAAAGAGCTCATGCAGCTTTGCTGTGCTATAGTGTTTGGACTCAGATCATTGAAGAGAATCTTTCCTTACCAAATCTTACATTTCCATCTTTACTGCTTACCCTCTATTCCCACTTTGAATGATTTTTTAAAAATGTAAATAAATTCATTTTCTGTGTTTCATTTAATAAAGCATTTGCTTTTTCCCCATTAAAAAACAAAACCAAACAAAAACAAAGACACTGAATTAAAGACTAGAATTTAAGCAATATCCAATTCATTCAAAAAACAGACACTGACTGAAAAGAAGGCACTGATACAAATCATAAATACCAACACTGAATGCTTTTGTCCTTCTTTTCAGGTGTCTTCAAACCGTAGACTCACATACACATATGCACTGTATACACCCTCTCCAGGGCAAAACCAACCTTACCGAGACTGTGAGCTGCCACCACTCATACAGGCACGGTTGTAGGTATTTCTGGCACAGCATTGCTATTACTTTTTCAATATCTATTTAAAGGTTGTGTCCAACTTCTCTGTAGGTTGCAGAGAGTTACAATTTGGTATTTCTTTACCTCCTACCTTCACAGGAAGGAGAAAGGCCGAGCAAATTTTTCTTCATTTTTGGAAGTAGCTTTCAGGACATGAATGCTTCACATTTCACAGGTTGAGAAACCCAGCACTCATCCAACCTTCTCTGTAGCACAAACCATGCTTTTGTCATCCAGTTACTTGAGTGAATTTCCCTGAGTGCTTATACCCACAAGACTCTCCCACTCAAATGTTTGTGTGCCAAGCTCATCTGAAGAGAGTCAGGACATGAAGAGTATGACTCACTTTTAGATGGAAGAAAATAGTTCTTGAAAAGGATTGCTATATACAGCAACTCTGGCAAGAGTCTCAGCAGGAGTTCAAGGTCTCCCTCCTGACTTCTGTGCTAAGGAAGGCAAAGTTATGGCAAGGGTAGACTATTTTCCTCCACAAGAATAAATAACAGCTGCAAGTGGAGCAGTTAATGAAAAAAAAAAAAAAAAGAAAGAAAGAAAGAAAGAAAAAAACCACCAAACAGGAATCTCAGTAATCCCTCTGAGCCAAATTTTAGAGGTTGCTTTCAATACATCAACATACCTTTCCTTCTTATGCTAATGAAATATCAGTCAATAACTCTGTCTAGAACAAATTCTCTTATATGTATAAGCAAGATATTGTCAGCAGGGATAAGTCAGCTTAGCTACATTGCAACATTTCCAGTTGACATCAGATGAGAATCTGGCTGTACAGCTGAGTTTAGCATTAATGCCTCAGTGCTGCAGTTTTCTATGCTCTTTCTTTTAGCAGTGATTATCTAGAGCATTAATAGTTGGCTTAGATAGCAATTTTTGTCTCCCAAATCTGGCTGGTGGGAGTTCCAGTTTGGATCTAGACCTGTGACTGAAGGCAGGCTGCATGTGGGGACATTCCTCCAGGACTGGGCTAGTGCCTTCTCTAGTATGAACTGTCTTTGTATCTATTTTGAGCTTTACTTTCTGGTGGTTATGAAGTGACATTAACTGCTATATTCTCCAAGCAATGCTGAAAAAAATCAAAAGCATTTCATTTCCAAGGATTTGCTCTTTCTGAACATTCTGAACAGGCAGAATACACTGGAGGTAGCAACAGCAACAGAACAAACACACCAACAAAAAACCCACAGCATCAAAATATCAACAGTGACTCAAAAGGCTTACAAATTGCTACCTACTAAGCTATTCACGGTATCTGAAATAAATCATTTATACTCAGCATAAACCAAACATGGTCACGGAGGCTGAATTTTTCATTTGCTAGTTTGATAATGGTGTTTCACAAAAACAAGGCAAATTTAAGAAACCAGAGACCTTTTATACATTATTATTGTAGGAAAAGACGTATTTATTATTTGTTTGTGTATTCTAAGCCACATCTAAGTTATCACAGAATCACAGAATCACAGAATCACAAGGTTGGAAAGGACCTTCAAGATCATCTAGTCCAACTGTCATCCTATCACCAATACTACCCACTAAGCTACTAAACCATATCTTGTAGCACCTTGTCCAGGCGCCTCTTAAAAGCTGCAAGGGTTGGTGACTCCACCACCTCCCTGGTCTGGCCGTTCCAGTGCCTGACCTCTCTCTGAGAGAAAAAGTTTTTCCTGATATCTAGTCTAAATTTCCCTGTGTGCAACTTGTGGCCGTTACCTCGAGTCCTATCATTAGTTATGTGGAAGAAGAGGCCGACCCCCTCCTCATCACAACCTCCCTTCAGGAAGTTGTAGAGTGCAATGAGGTCTCCCCTGAGCCTCCTCTTCTCCAGACTAAACAATCCCAGCTCCCTCAGCCGCTCCTCATAAGACTTGTGTTCCATACCCCTCACCAGTTTTGTTGCCCTTCTCTGGACACGTTCCAGGGCATCGATGTCTTTCTTGTAGTGAGGGGCCCAAAACTGAACACAGTACTTGAGATGCAGCCTCACCAAAGCTGAGTACAGGGGGATGATCACCTCCCTGCTCCTGCTGGCCACACTGTTTCTAATACAGGCCAGGATGCCATTGGCCTTCTTGGCCACCTGAGCACACTGCCGGCTCATGTTCAGCCTAGCATCGATCAACACTCCCAGGTCCCTCTCCTCATCGCTGTCTTCTAGAAATGAGGCAGGTTTTCTATCATGACTTCCAAAAAGTGAAGATACTTGTATGTTACTGGGTCCCAAGAAACGTGGTAAGGTAATTTAGGCAGTTAAACTCAGTGTAACTGCAAACATATCTAGGAACTTCATTTGCAAAATAGACTTAACTGAATCTACTATCTGTTGTCAATCATGAAGAGTTTTTCTTCAGACTAACTGATTTATCACAATAGATTAAATATAGATGCTCCTTCCCAGATCAGATGATCTCTTGGACATGTGCTCATCTCTTCAGGGGTATAGGACAGTCAAAATAAACAAACATGTGGGCCTTGCATGGTTCCATCAAAATAAATTGATGTATGGAATATTTATATCTAGAAAAAAGTAACAAAGGACTATATATTTTTTCTGCCTCAATTTCCCTGTCACTTTGTATATTTTGTTACTTAGAGTTTTGGTCAAAGTTTTCCAAATATTTTCTTCAAAATTATGGGCTCTGTTTCTCTGAAAGTTTTCCTAGTATTCTTCTGCTTTGTCTCAGCTTCTTCTGTCTCTGTGAACCACTGAGTTTCTCCAAGTCTCTCAGTTTTTTTAAATTTTATTGCTAATTTTCAAATTAATCCTTAATACATGAACCTTAATACCTGATTTTTTTTTTTCTTTTCAAAAAGGTAGGAGATAACTGGATCTGTATAAGAAGTTACCCACACAAATTCTGGGTGACTAATACTTGTCCATTGTCTTTGACCAGGAACAAAGTGATGGGACCCTCTCATATATACCCTAAATGAGGGAAATTTGGTGCCATGACACCTTGGTAAATGCATAATAATAACCATGCCTACTACATATAGCAGATCTCACAAACCCCAAGATATTCAATGATACGATGTAGCATGTTAACTAGACCTGCTAGAATTCATAAATATCCCTGGGACAGATTTTCCAAATGGTACAAGTCGGGATTTAGCATTCATAGTCAGAGAAGAGTCTGTATGAACATATGGTGGGTTTCCATGCAAGACCTTGTGTATGAAAGGGTAAAGCCAAAGATGGAAGGGGAAGTGGAGCATGTTGGTACACATGTATGCTCTGCATGCTCTGAACATCACAAAAAGATACTCCTTTCATTGGAGTTTACAAGCGCTTTGACTACTGACAGTGTACATCTCTGGAAAGATGTCTCCTATACCATATTCTAAGCTTCTTGAAGGTGAAACAGGACCTTTTCCCAAGATCACATGTTCAGCTCATCAAACTAATCTGATGACAACTTGACAACATTCAAATGGTGACATTGAAAGCATCACCAAGAGTTTGAGTTAACACCTTGCATAATTTGCTGAATGGAGCAGTCCCTGCTTCTCAGATCTATTTTTTTTCAGTCTTTGTACAAACTCAGGGAAACTATATTTTACACTCATCTCAGGTTTTGAAGGTTTTCTTTGCAACTACAGTTCTGAATGCTTCACTTCAAAAATAAAATCTGAAGTTCAGAAGAGCTGGAGAGAGCTGGTGGCACCTAAGGTCAAAATAATTTGCCTAAAAAATGACTTTGTACATTTGCTCTATGCATATGTGCATGTACGAATGCGTTTGGCTTTATGCCATACTTGTCGTTCTTGTGTTAGAAGATGATACATGTACTACTATAAAATGGAAAGTCAGGTCTTGGAAATGGTGGTATGACACTGTACCTCTAAATATAGATGAAGAGTAGCTGTGCAAGTTGCTAGGTTTATCCTGCATGTGGTGGAGGTGATGGGAGACAGCTTTCTGTGTTGAGCAGGAAGGTCTGACTGCCTGAGGTACTGAGATTAGAAAGTTGCTGTGTGAGTGCAGGGAACAGCCTGGAGGACATGAAGCATTTGGGGAGGAAATGAAGCTGCCCGAAGGCTGAAATCTTTGGCAGAGCAGCCAGGGAGAATGGGAAAGTTCCAACAGACATGTGAAATTCTGCAGAGCCCTGAATGTGAAAAGAAGAAACTGAAGCTTGACAGGAGTGGTAAAGGGGAAGTCAATGAATTTACAATTATTTTGATAAGAAAATCCTCCATGGCAGAAGTACATGAAATGACTAACAGTCATTTCACTTCAAGATTGTGAAGAGCTATCAGAGGAGAAACACAATTGTTATGAATGATTTTTTAAGTTGCCACCCGCTAGTGAAAATCTCTGAATACCACTGCCAGTTCACCATTCTCTACAGTGTAGATTTCAATTTGTAAGTGCTACTGAGCCTTATGCGGCACAGAAAAAAATGGCTGCAAGTCTTTAATCCAGGAAGCGTGAATCTGTTTGTTTGTTTTCCCCTGGTTTTATTATCTGCTCTTGAAATGCAGTAAATTTTTTAGGAATCCCTCCTGTGTTAGTTTGGGAAGATGACCCAGATCCTCAGTGGTTTTAGACCATCACTGAAATCCATGCCGATCTGATGTCCACTGCAGGTATGGGCCAAGAGGATCCTAAAGCAGCAGCCAAAAATAGTTGGTACCTAACCTGCAGATGTAAAGGGAAAATAAAACTTGTTCTGTTTTTTAGTTTCTTTTCAGACTACAAAAGAGTAACATTATGCTGTCCTTTCACATCACCAAAACATTTCCAAAGGACAAAACTGGAATTTATAGGAGACTGTTGGATGCCAGTCCTACAAAGATATTTGCACATGGTTAACTTCATGCACAGGGGTGGTCCTGCTGATGTCAAGTTAAGCACATGTCTAAGTGTTTAAAAGACTCAGCCTTACTTCTGACATCTAAGTAAACAGATGATCATCTTAAATTCTCCAGGAATTTCTGATCACAAAAGAGGTTTTATTAAAGGGAATGCGAATTTGTAAATGTATCTAAATTTAAAATAAAAAAATCTTTTTAACGTGAAAATGGTATTCATAGCTTTGAACATTTATTTAGTGAAATCCCTTTTAACAGACTGGAGTTTTAAATTTCCGCTCTATTTTAATACCTAAGTTCCAATTTGTGAATTATCAAAGGCCAAATGCACCTCCATTAAATAGAATTTATTCTATTTCTATCTCAGTTAAGCATCAGGCACTCACCTTCATTGAAATTAAGCTGATTCTTTCTTGTATTCCAGGATTTCCAGATAAAATCTGTTTCAGCGGTGATGAATTCTGCATTATTATGACCCTTGTTAATAATTATTTGAAAGATTATTATACTTGCATGGCCTCTTCTACCCATTGATCTCAAATCACTTTTTAAACCTCACACAAGCATTCCTAAGCAAGGCGAATTTTATCAGCCACTTGAAGGGAAACATTTACAGGCACAAGTTACGCAGGTTGCTTAGGCTCTGCACCATGTGCTCAAGGATCAAGTTCTTTAAATCTAAAGAGCATTGTTAAGTTTTGTGCTTTGGAGAGGCAGGAATTCAGGAGGGCTCAGAGCAGTAACAGATCATGCCACTTAAAGACAAGCAGAACAGTGGCTATTTGTGGTCTCAGGTGTCCGCAGTGCGCTTTGCTCTGAACACGATGACCTGGGAGGGAGCACATTATCAACAGGCGTTGCTTCAAAGGCATGACAGGCTGAAAAAATAGCTGGGTGACATTGTTCGAAGCCAACAATTTAGTTGATAAATTTAGTCAACACGTTCCATTTTCCTGTTTCTAAATTGTCTGTAAAGTAACTGACTTTTCCAAATCTCTAGGTGCTGCAGTAGTGTTTTTTTGGCTCATGGGCTCTTGGAAAAATGGCTTCTCTGACTATTCACTGTGTGCTGATTACTGCTTGTGCCACATGGTTGGTCAGCTTAATGGTAGAGTATTTCTGTTTCCTGATTGCACACTTCAAGCTTTATGAGCAGGAGTAATCTTTTTGTTCCTTCTGTGTGAGTTATTCACGAATACACAAAACTGCTCAATGAGTATATAGAGGTTAAAAAAAGCAGTATCTAAGTGGCTTTTGAGAGTCTCCCTGATGCTGTTAATCTTCCAGATCCTCATTTGGTAGCCTTTACTTCCCAGGGATATTAGAAAATAAAATCTTTCATCTCCCAGATTGCTGGGATGACTGGGTTTGCAAATATCAGTAAAGCAGGATTTTGTCCACCAGACTCAGATCATCTTACGTAGCTGCTATATTTTGCCAGATCTAAACCACCAATTTCTACCAAAGCAGCTTGGTCTCAGGTAGCTTCAATCTCAGTTTTGCCACAGGCAAACATGGGAAAGCAATGCAGAAGAGAGTCTGTAGCTACGTAAGAGAACATAGGAAGCTCTCTGAACTACAAATAGACTTTTATTTCTGTCTTACTACTGAATGAATGTATATATACAGAATATGCATCTGATATCACTCAACAGAAGAGGCAGGTCTTATTCATGAGCCATGAAGTTTCAGAATACTTTGAGATGTTTTACGTGCAACAATTAATGATCTGTATTTTTTTGTTATATATATATATACATACGCCAACATTACCAACTAACTTATACAGTAAAAGGAATATAGGACATATAAACTCAGCTTCAAAAACATACAATTTGTTTCTTTGCCTGGAAAACCACCTCCATTCAGTGAAAGAAATATGCAACCAACATCAGCCTGCTTGACACGCCAGGCAAGTGCCCTTCTGCGAATGATAGTGCAGCGCCCTAATGGTACAAATTATGGCAGAGTTCAACCAAGTTTAGAGCTGAATAAGGTAGGTCAAATATCTTGTTCATCTGCCTTGCAACTTAAACCTTTACTGTAAAGCCAATGATCTGTGAAAAACATTTTTTTACAGTTAGAAGTGAAAACTCACTGATTCACATCTCTTGAACTCTTGAAGTGTCTTCTAAACCTAAGATTACTCATAACTAATTGTACCTTGCTTATATTACAATCTTAAAAGAAACTGTGTGAGGGGAATTCACAGTGAATTTTGATTTCTTTTTTTTTAAATCGGCATGTTTATATTTTCTGCAACTTTACAATGAGCACTCTTTCAGGAGGATCTACATGATCAGAAATCTATTAGCCTATCTGTGCTAAAATTGGATTAAATGTAGCTAACACAACTTCAGGTAAAAATAAAACCCTTACGGACAAATTTTAAGAATCCCCAGGTAATAAAAGTTGTGTAACTGACTAAAAAATAAATGGTGTCTTTTGTAGCTGTATTTTTAAACTTTGTGTGCTAAAAACGGTGAAATGAATGTTGTGGAAAAAGTCACAGCTCCCTCCTTTGGCATTATTTTATGCAGCCCTAATTGCTGAGGATCAATGTGCCTTCATTTTGGCAGCAAGCCTCCAGAGTAAGAGAGAAGGTTATGCCTGAATAGTATTACAGCAGCCTTTGCTCAAACCACCAGGGAAAACATATCTAAGTCAACAGAAGCTTGCCAGGAATACACCTTGCCTCCTCACCCTGTCTACCTTGGTATGGGTGGGGTTGGTGGAATTAGTGGGGTGGCCCCTGTAAACTCTGATCATGTTTTTACTTTCCAGAACAGTGGCCTCCAAGCACAATGCTGTTTATTTAAAATGGAATAAGTGAACTTTTCCCCTGATTTCCAGCAGTCCCTAAATACATCTTTTCTAAACAATTCTAGCACAATATTTTCCTTGTAACTCTAAACTCTGCGTTTGCTATTGCACCACATAGCCCAGACGGTCCAGATCCATCAGTCTTGGCCTGCCCTGATGTCCTCTGCTCTCTGCTTACCTCTATCCTGCTCCAGCCCATGTTCGGAACTTGAAATCACGAGCTCTGTCCCTGCATGTACAGGCAGTGGTGATGGTTTTGTGCAGTCTTAACCGATGGTTGGTCCAACCTCGCAGCCTCACAAGATGAAGCCATAAGGTTGTGCCTGTTTTCTTGTGAAAGTGATGGAGAAGACAGGCAAGCTGTTTGCTGGGCTTGCCAACCTCTTCCCCGGGGGCTCCAGCACTGTGCTAGTGTTGTAATAGTCATTGTGGTGGTCTTTGCCTCATCATCCTTATTTTGACTTTAAATTGCACCTCCTCATGTATTTATCACCACTGTGCTATCAGTCCTTCTCCAAGCCAGACCTCTGCACTTTATAACTCCAGGCTTTAGCAGCAACAGTAGTAGGACCACAGGCGTCAAGTTGTGTTACACTGGCAGGGCAGATTCTTGTTGCATTTTCTTATAACCTTATCATCCAGCATGTTTGAATTCTGCAGGTTTATAGGAAGTCTTGTCATTCAGGTGACCTGCACTTAAAGAAAACCCCAAATCCTTTTCCTCTCTCTCCCAGGAAAACTCTCTTGCATTATTCTAGCTGTGAAGAAAGCCTGGGCCTGGTAGCCGTTAATTCTGAAGAAATCGGGTTGCTGTTTAATGCGTTTGCTCCAGCCACATTAGTGGTACTTGAAAAGTGATTCCTGATCTGGCGAGCAATGCCAGGGCTAAGCAGGACATATGGGGCCAGGGCCATGTGGGCCGAGTGGTGCTGGCCAGATGCCTGCATGGCCACCATCTGCCCACTGCACAGGAGGGTGACAAGGGCCAGCCGCCATGGGGGGCCTGCTGCCAAGCACACTTTTTTCCCTCTCTGAAGCAAAGTGAAGGGCCTCCCTGCCACTGGCGATGGGCCACAGTATGGCAACTAGCCGGTAGGCAGGGTCCTGCGGGGTTGCTGTGAGCCAACCCTGAGCACGGTGCCCGGTCATGTAGGCCTGCCAAGTGAAGGTTCCTTTTCTCCCCACAGGTCTCTTTTCCAGACAAGGCTTGCCAAAGGGGATGAGGGAGGGTGTGGGGCATGCAGAGAGGTGGTGGGCAGAGTTAATGAAGGTGTGAGGAGGGTGATGCATGCCTGCCAAGGGTAAGGGCAGAATGGAGCACAGCACACCCCCCTCCAAAAAAAAAAAAAAAAAAAAAAGAAAGAATTATAACAGGAGACACAGGTAAAATTTCCTATTAATCGAAAGAGTTTACAGTTCCCCATTAAACAGCTGATGTTCTGATGCCGATCTCAGGAACAGAGCACAGTGGTACCAGAGGTCCTCTTCAGCACAGCTGTGCCTCCCCTTATCTCTTGCAGTAAATAATCGAGGCTAAAGCAAAAAATTCCTCTTCGGTGTTCTTCAAAACTCTTCCATCCTTGGAGAAATTATTCAGAAGCTTCAACTAATGAGCACTGTCAAAGGCTGAGCTGCTCTTCCTTGATCTCCTTGTGAATCACTCATTTTGCTGGCAGGTTCAGAAAGGCCTCAGTTCAAAAAGGCCTCACAAATCTTACATTGCCTCAGCTGAAGGCCATGTTCTGCCACTTCTCAGCATTGCTGATGCCAGCTGTACCAGGGGTAAAGCTGTTTTCTGAAGATTTCTCTCAAGTATTTACAAGATAATCAGATGAGAAAAACTTCCTTTGCCACTGGTAAATCTTCTTATGCTCTTGTTCAGAGTAATGTTTTCTGGGTGGTCTGTTTTAGTTTAAATAACGAACGCTAAAGGGCTGTGAAAAGTCCCAACATAAGGAGTCTTTATGTTGGCAGGTCCTTTTTACACTGCCATCTTTTTTTTTTTTTTTTTTTCATCTGGCTGGACTAAATTGTTCCTCCCTCTTATGGCCAGCCAAGAAGAATTTCTTATCCAACATGACACTATATGCCAAATGTGAGAGAGGGTAGGTCAGCTGGCAATGGAATCGCTTTTGTAACATTTCTTAATGGAAAAAAGGACTGGCAGTCAATGCTGTGCTTTTTCTTTTGTATTAAATAAAGAAAAAGTCATGAACAAAATCATAAGACATATTTAAATTACAAAAATATTCTGTTAGCAGTTCCTGAGATAGGAATTTTGCAAAGTTCTGTTTCTACTGCCAGAGCAGGGGCCTCAGGAGCTTCACGAAGGAGAAGCAGGTATTCAGGCTTTGAGCAAGCAGTGGTTAGCAGCAGTGTTCCCCAGCCACCTGCCAAAAACCTCCAAATGTGACCAAATCCTACTCCTGGGGCACTCTTTGCTTTTACACGATACCCTGAACATAGGGTGTTCTCATTCATCATTTTGTTATTTAAAAGTCACAGTGTATACTCGTAAGGTGACTGACAATAATTAAATAGTAGAGAGTTGCTTATCACACAAAATGATTCACTTGGGTAGTCCAGAAATAAGTGCTAGAAGGATTTTAGGAGTGTAACATTCATATCCCGATCAATAAAATTCATTGTTACTGACTCCATGTTCAGGAGTAAACTTTCTATGCCTATACTGTGAGTGAAAAGGCAGGCACATAACTTAGAATAAAGAAAAGCACAGGTATGTGGACATAAAAGAAGAAAGTCTAATGTGCAAAATGAGTTTTAGTTAGCACATGGGAAAAAAGGCAGCAAGAAAAGTTCCTTGAGGACTAAGGACAGTACAGATCCTATGTAACAGGAAAGGAGAGTAAAACAGATGTTGTAAAGAAGTCTAAAATATTTAATGTTTTATTCTGATTAACTTTATTGAGGAGATGTGAGCTCAGGAATAGTATAGGAAGAGAACATGTTGAATAGAAGACGTATTCAAAATGGCAAGGCCCAATAAATAGCCCAGGATAATCTCTGTATCCCTGGAACTCCCTGTAGCAACACGAAAGGAAACAAATATGGTTGTTCTCTTAAAGAAACAAGCAATTAAAAAAAAACAACAGAAAATTATAGATCATTTCTTTATAGCAGCTCCTGGACAGGCTCTGAAATTCTTTTAAAATAAAAAATACATAAGTTGCACGAGGATTATTAAGAGTTAAAATAGCCAGCCATCAAGAATACACTGTGTCAAACCCACCTCAATTCCTTCTTTAAGAGCATTACTGATTTAGTGAGTAAGAGGAAAACAGTATATGTGATGCCTCTCCTCTTTAGCCAGACTTATCCCACACAAGCTTCCTGAAAAGCTGAGGAAATAGGCCTGGAATTGTCAGCCTAAACTGACTGAGCAGCTGTTTCAAATGCTGGTTTCAAAAACTTCAGAGGCTTTCAAAATCATCAACAGTTTGCTGGTAAGGTATAGTTGCGAATACAGTCTTCAAGGATTAGGGGAGAGCATTTTTTGCTAACATCTTGGCTTGTAGTATAAATAAGAAACTAATAAATTTCCTGGAGGCATTGCAAACATTTTGAAGGACATGATCAGAATTTAAAGTGACCTTAATAAATTAGAGACATGATCCAAAAGCAGTAAGATGATCAATACAGTTGAGACCTCAGCTACACTTATTGTTCAGAAATGGAAATATAAAAACTGGTGGGGCCACAATACAAGAGAAAAGGAAAATGGATACCATGTGGAGTGAGTCAGCAATGTGAAGGTAATGCAGAAAAAGCAAGTCTTATCTGGGAATACCATTGGACTGCCTAGAAGAAGATGCAGGAGGCAGCTACTCCATTTAACAAGGCTTTGGTGGATACATGAGATGTGCCCAAGTACACAGGGCACAGTACACTGGAGAGAATTTGGAAGAGATAACAAGAATGAGAAGAAGGTATGAGCTGTAAGGCTGAAGAAGGTTTGGCATTGGTCTTCTAATATTGCTTGACATTCTCCTTTGCAGCAGTTTGGTGGATTTCTTTTTTAACTGTTACGCTACTGAAACGCTGGCAGAAGCTACCCGGGATAACATGGTACCATGTTCAATGGAAGATTTTCAAAACAAGTCAAAGAAAACCCCTTCAGGGATAGCTTATATACATTAGATATAGGAGTTTGCGTTACACAGTTCCCTGAGGTTCCTTCCAGGCATAATTTTCTGTCACTCTTGTTGTGCATCCAGCCAGCTCAGTGAAACCTTCACCTATGAAAATTAATATTGCCTTGAAGAAGACAAAAGGAAGTAGTTTCGGAGCAAAAAACAATAGTCACTGTTTACTAAAATGTATGACAAAGAAGTTGCTGTTTTACCTGCTTTGCCCATCACATGATTATGTCAACTCAGTGTAATCTACAGTAAATACAGACTTTATGGAAGAAGAGGAAAATGGAAGATGGGGGTGAGATCACATAATCGCAAATAAGATGGGTCCCAAAACTCCAGAGCCAAACTAGACCTTTCTGCCCCCTTCTCCACATTGCAGCATTTTCTATTCACATCTTCATTGTCTTCTTGCTTTGCTGTCTGGATAATGATGTCAACTAGTGTTTAGTAAAACAAGGTGAAACTATGACATAGTGTCTGTAATTTAATCACAAAGAAATGTGAGACATTAATGATTTGGAATTTCTAAACAACATCAGAAACGCCAATGGAGTTTAGGCTCATTTCAGATGTTCTGAACCTGTGAGATATGGATTTTTTTTTTTTTCCTCAAATGATTTATATAGAGAACTGCTAAATTTCAAAAACACCTAATTTGCTCTTTGATCTTTATTGGAAATTTCTTTTTATTTTGAATTGATTTATTAAAGTCTTTGAAATTGCACACATACAAAAACTCCACAGTTGAAAAAAATCAAGGATATCACAGAACCTTTCAAAAATCAATAGCTGCATGGCATAGGATTTAACACAATTCCCTAGCTAACATGCAATGCAAGCCAGAAACAGTCTTCTGGAAATTCAAATGTCCATTAAAACATCATCAGACCCTTAAACCAGCGTCACTTCACTTGCCCATGGTAAGAGATTGCTATGGGTCTTACAGGTTTCTCAGCTGGATAATGTATTTTCGTTTCTCTCAGGTCTTATTCATGATCTTCCAAAATTTAAAATTAGAGCTGTAGAAAACTGCTTAGAAGTATTGGAAGCTTGGCTTGTAAACTTCTGGCCACTCAATCTTTACTCTTCATTTTCAGCATGAAGATAGACATTAGCCCTTCTAAGTGGATCTAAAAATCTTTCACCTATTGTAAACCGCTCTGGGAAAAGAAGGTCAAAACTGCAAATCTGAACAGAAGTGTTGCCTCCACAGTGAGTCAGTGCTACATCTGTCCCAGGCCATGATCTCTTTCTGGACATGTCTGACAGGGAAAATTGTGTTCAACAGTGGAAGATTGTATTCCACATCTGCCCCTTGAACCGGCCATTCAAGATCAGTACACAATCTGCTATGAGAATAAGATATTAAGTTTGCAGAGCTCTTATGTAAAAAAAAAAAAAAAAGTTTGTAGGCCACTTGCAAATGTTCAACCCCTTTCCTCAACCAGGGTCACCTAGAGCAGGTTGCCAAGAACCATGCCCAGACAGCTTTGGAATATCTCCAAGGAGGGAGACTCCACAAGATATATATGAAGGTATAGGGACAGAGCTAACAGATCACTTAGAACTTTGATTTATGTAAATATTGTAGAAGCCAGCTAAGCAAGACATACACACACCAGTGGAAAAACATGAATACATTTAGTTTTCCCTTATTTTTATTTTTTTTTCATAGTTTCTGTAGAGCATCCTTTCTTTGCACATAGTTTCTCTTGCATAGTCACTTCTATCAATTCCTGTGTCCGTTATGTATGCTTATATATAATATTTTCTTCCTTCGGTTTGATTTTCAGCTGAAAAACCCTTAAGCTGCTTTGAGTTCTCCTGAAACACATTGCCTCTCACTCACTTACGAAGAACAGAGAATAAATTTAACTATCAACAATATTTATTTTTATATTCAGAGTTCTAGCTCTCCATTGACTTAACTGGCATCTTAGCTGTTAAAATAGATTAGCTAACTTAGGTAGTGTTCACTTTTCTAGATGTTTAAAACTTGGTATATTTCTAAATCTTCTAGCTACTTAACATATTTCCTTATAAAATATGATTTCTCTTCCTGGAGTTGTAACTAGAAGGAAGGAAGGCAGGGATGGAATGCTGTAGGGAGGAATGGAGGGAAAAAAAGAAAGGAAGAAAAAGTTCAAGCTCTTTCATTGCAAAACTTAATCCCTACTGTTTCTGGTTCCTCCTCTGAGCAGCAGCAGCAAGAGAAAAACAACATGGAGGGAAATAAAAGGTGATAATTGTCGTGTTATGTTATCACATTCCAGAAGTGCTCAGAGGCAAATAGGAAATGGGTTACACCCAGATCAACCATAAGTGTATGAGATAGGGAATATTTCCAAAAGGAAAAACTGGTTTGTGAGGCTAATGAAAATGAAGTATTTTCAAACTGATGAAGAAGACCAGCTCCTGCACTGACATAAACTGGCATAGTTCAGCTGAAGTAGGTGAGGGTGTGGCCCACATCTCCTATTACTCTTTAGGATCTGTAGCACATGCTAATAAAACAAATGATCTGTTACAGCAAATACAAAGGTGTGTCATGCATTAGGGATGTGGGACAGGCAAAAGGGGTTGGTTCGTTCTTACATTTCTATCTGAGATCTATGTAGAACAATTACCCATTCTCAAAAATGTCATTTATGTTTCATAAATATCTGGATACATATTTTACTTGATTTTTTTTTGTGGTTACCATGATAAATAAAATAGCCTGAATAATTGTTCTTTATTAATGCATTGGGATTTAACTACAGAAGCTCTATATGCATGTAATATAAAGAAAGCCAGTAGTTCTGTGAGCAGGGAACCAAGACACCCTGATTTCCTATGGCTTTTTGTCAGGGAGACAGTGGCTATCCTACTGGATGCGTGAAGGCTGCTGTGTTTCTGAGCTGAGCTGCACAGCATGGTGGCACTCTGCCCTCCATATCCTGGTGGCATGCAGTGCAGACCAGCCACTCACTCCACAGCTTTCCCCAGAAAGGGAGTCAGGACACTTGTGTTAGGTGGGAGGTACCACTCCAGCAGGTCCCATGGCTGGATGGATCCCAGCAGGACCCCAGCATACACAAGTGTGGCCCAGCAAGAGGATCTGGGCACATATGTAGGTACTTGTGTAAAGTACTTGATTTTTAACAAGGCATGTGTTTGTACTGCTGCCTTTCCTCCGGTAAGGGCAATAAGATCTTTCTCCTCTACCCAGAACCTTTATTTGTGCAGTGTGTAAGGATTTTATAGTTCTGAAACTTCTCTTGAATTTGACTGAAATTGACCACCTGTGTAAAATTGCTCTAGGCATCCAAGTCAGAGGGACAGAAAAACAGGTATGCCAGATGTGGCCTGCATTTGGATAGTTCTGGTAAAAGGCAAGACCTCATCCTCCCCTGTCTCCCTTGTTCAAGCATCTACATTAAAGATCTGCATTACATGAATGTCAGTCTTGCATTGGAAAGGTGGAGAATGAATTTCAAACTTGCAGTAGTCCTGAAGGTGCCTGCATCTCCTGCAGAAGCAGGCAGGAAGAAACCAAGGATTAATCTGTATTTCTTAAGGTTAGACCAAAAGGTGCATACTGGCCATAAAGTGACAGTTCTCATATATTATTAGATATCTAAAAGATAGTTGTCTAATCCGAAGTAATTGTTTAGGCTAACTCTGCAGTCTTCAGAGAGATGGGCATCTTCAAAGAACCATTTTTTATTGTTTCCATCGTATTCTTATTTCAGGTTGGCAGGAATCACCTTCTGGAGATGACAGTTTCTGTGTAATTCAGGTAATCACTGAAAACCTTGAAGATGGGATTCAGGTGCATTTAAAGAATGGCTGTCACTGTTCACATTAGTCTGCTAAACATGTATGCCAGAATCTACACTATGAATTGGAGATGAAATACATGAGTATTCTTTTGCGTGATCTTTCAGAAACACCTGGTCCTCAGAAGAAGAGGAACATTAGGTTCTAGATGCAGTCTAGGCTACACAACCTTCTCTGTAGAAATGCAGAGACCAGCTCAGAAAGGGCAGTGTATCATGCACCTCCTTTAGAAAAAATTGTGCTTGGGAAGAAGTGTCTTGAACGTGGCAAAGAAGATCACTTTGTGTGAAGTGGACCACTTAACCAGCCAGCTAACAGGATGGAGTTCTGTATTTGTTGGTCAGATACTGCCAGAGATCATTACTTACCTTATGTCCACACACAGGGGTTGTGTATTATAGTGAGATGCTATTTAATGTGCTACACCCTGCAAAGAAGCTCAGCAGCCAGGTGATGTGGATTTACCAGAGTTTATTATCCACATTCCATTAAATGACATCTGTAAGTAACATAGTGCCCAGTGTTTAGAATTTCAGTGAACATATAACTGCATTGACCTCTTTAAAAATAAATCAATAATAACAGTATTCTGTCCTGACAGTTTGCTGCTAGGCTGAAGGCAAAAGATCATCAAGAATAGTTTTGCAGAAAACTGATCATACTTTAAAACTGAAGTGGAAATTCCACTAAAGACTGTTACAAAATATGTGCTGAAGAATAATGGAAAGCAAAAGTGAAGAAGATAGAAGATACTTTCATGAAACAGAACGAGACCTCTGAGGACAGGAATAGGAATAAAATAGAAATGAACGTCCTGGGAAAAAAACAAGCTGCACTACTTTTGGTAAAAGAATTCCTGTCATCCCAGAATATAAAAAACATGGCTTAAGAGGGTCTCTCTGATAGTCTCCATACAAGAAATATTTTCATTGGGAACTTTCTTTTTGGCAGTCCCCTTGAAAGTGTAAAGATTTGCCTTGCAAGTCCACAGGCTCCTCTGTCTGACAGATTGACAGCTCCAGAGAGGAGGATGGGATAGTGTTTATTATGGGACATGGTGGAATGCAGCTCTATCCAAAAATGCTATGGATTTACATACATTTAATATCCACATTCCATTAAGTGACATCTAAAACCCAGGGAGAGACTTTACTTAAAAAGAAAAGAGACACTGGATGATTCAGAGGCTTAGTAATGGAATACAGAGCCATTCACCTCTGGGTCAACCGTCTGAGTTCAGCTCGAGTTATTATTGACCAAACATTTATACTAACTGCAGGCTGTGTGGAATATCAATGGCTTTATGGCTCTGCTAGATATATTATTTGTCCAAGTCTGAGGTGTCCATATGGCAAAAATCACCTCAGACTCCCTTTATAGTCAGGAAAAACAGGTACTTTTAAGGCATAAATCATCTGGAAGATGTCTTCTTTAGGACGAGATTAATTGCACCCTAGAAGTATCTATTTCTCTCTGTTGACTACAAAGGGAGCACAGGGTGACTAGCTCCTATGTAGATGTTTATACTGCAAGAGTCTAAATTTGGATAAGATGAATACCATACTAAGTGACTTCTCTATAGTCACCCAGAGGGCTGCGGTAGGTCGGCAACTGAACCCGAGTATTGTGGATTCACCTCCAGAGAAACACTTGCTCATACCTGCCTTTGGTCACCTGAATCTCACCCTTTACTATGTAACAGTGTCATCTGGGAAATAAACAGCAACCTTGCTTACTCCTTATGGGAGACTTGAACCAAGCTAGGGAGAGGCATGCCCGCTACTATCAATGTACTTTTTCTTAATAACTGTCAGCAAAATTTGTTAGCAATGGTGTGTGTGGTCTCCAGAAAGGCAGTGTGCTGGGACGTGTCCCTGAATTTCCATTGTGACTTTTCATTTGCTTAAGAACCTGTATTCAGTCCCTCTGCTGCTCTATCAGGCTTTTCTGCCTGGAAAATGTCAAAATCCAGTAAATTGGCACTTCCAGTTTTAATCTGTGAATGGGGAAATTACTTCCTCTTGCAGCTCTGTTACAAGTCTTTGTTGAGTGACTGAAATAAGAGCAGATTTTGTAAGCCTCTGCCAAGATATTTAATAATATTAGTACTAAATAATAACAATAGCATCATTCTCAAGGAAGTTCATGCAGTGGCAGGTTAAGACAGTATGCTGAACATGACACGTGTGAATTAGCCATCTTGCTCTGCTTTTACAACATTGGCTCCATTATAAGTAATGATAAAACCAGAGGAAAGAACAGGTAGGCTGTACGTATATTTGTTCTAAAAACTTTGATAGCATATTGGCTGACATATGATCCGTATTAGGTTGTGAGATGTTAAATACAGCCAGTTTCTGAAAGTCCTGGTTAATGTCTGGCAGATGCTTTCTTCAGTAATACCAGTGATGTCTGCCTTTTACGTAGAAAGTGTTTGTCCACTTGTCTCTCCATCAGCTGGTATGTGCAGAAAACTGGACAAACTCTGTTTTTTGGCATATGCTCTGTAATAAAGCATCTTTTATTAAAATGACTACAAAAGACTGTCCACTTGTGTCTGTGTGCTGGATGGAAAATAACTTCTAGGTGTAAACTTTTTTGGCCCCTCATGAATCACTTTAGCCCTTTGTTGTGCATTGGAGCATTAGCAGCTTCTCAAGTAACCTTGACAATTATGGTGGACCTTTGTATTCCAGAAGAGAGCTTGCATTTATGTTAACTGCAAGATCTTACTTGCTTGTAAGATCTTTCCTTTCTCTTCTATCACATCCATCTTTCTTCTCTGCCTTAAAGCCCATAAGAATTAGTTTAAATGATGGAAGCAAGCATCCCTTCACCCATTTAAATTCATATTATTCATAAATTTACAGATACCTGTCTCTGTTTCTTCCCTGTCCCAGGACAATCAGATAGTTCTTTTGTTCTTACACTTAGCCAGGATGACACTTCGAGCTGAAGAGACAGCTCATAGCACATAGGAGTCTTTGTTCTGACCAAAGTCTTTGGGCTTTGTGGTGGTATCATACTTACAGCAATAAGTTAATCTGAGTCACACAATAGAGCTAAAGAACTGAAGTCAGAGGAAGACTGCATAAGTAAATAATGAGTTTGGCATTAGCCACGGGGACAATGGACAAACCCTTCTGCACTCCTGGCTGTTTTCCTTAAGCAAACTCTGCCTCTGTCCCTCCCCTACAGCCCCATGCCATGCAGAGGTGGCAGGAGCTGCCCAGTGAAATGAAGAACTCTCGCAGTGCACCAAGTACTTTGTCCTAAAGTTTGTGCAAGTCTGAGGTGTCCATATGGCAAAAATCACCTCAGACTCCCTTTATAGTCAGGGAAAGTGTCCTAAAGTGTGTGCAATGGTGTCTCTATGCTAGCATTTCAGTTTAGAACAGGAATGGGCTGTTGAATTCACCCTTCTGACTATCCCTATTTACTGTTCTGATTGCTTCCTTTCACCTTGTTTTGCTCAGCATTGCTGAGCAGAGTGAAACTAAACAGAACCTGCGCTCCAAATGTTCAACTGCAGACAGGTGTCTGCTTCATGGGACCGGACCAGAACTGATCTGAAGTAAAGGCACTATGAAGAGGCTGTTACATCCTCAACAAATGTTTTGCTCTACAGATCCTCTCCTACTAGTCCTCATGTCTTGCTAATGTAGACCTTTCTTAAATCTCCTCCTCTGCTTTTTGAGAGTGAAGAAGGTGCAGTTCTTTGACTTTGTGGTTAGAGTGTTCCCACATGGGAAGCTGGCACAGGGTAGCTGTGACCTCAGTGGACCTAACACTGCATGACTGCACTCGGGCTGCCAGTTGAGGAAATTGTCCAAATTCTATCTCTATTTGTGTGTTACTTGGATTCCAGTTTGATGTAGAGGATACTAGTGCTCTTCATGCATAACTGCAGTGGTAGATTTTGCTTTGAGCTAAATAAGCCAAGTCCATTCCATGTTCAGTTCAGTCTTAAAATTACCCTACAGCTATACTGTAGCATTATATCTGTCTATATTGTACATATAAGCAATATATCTACCATATCATATTTTAAATTAACTAATGCTATACTGCCTTAGCTTAGGTTTTTCACAGTGGAACACATTTCATAAGTTTAACTATATAAAAACATGATCTATATTCTAAGCTGCAATAGGTGCTCTGTAGAGATAAGATGGAAGCATGGTATCTTGGGACAGAGGTTCCAGGACATGCATCTAAGGACAGTGTTTAAAGTACATAGAATGAATCATCCTTTGGCTACCATTAATACTCACTATTAACAGCTGGTCTAGGCAAAAACTTTAACTTTGAGATGGCTAATGTAGTTTAGATGACTCCATACATAGCCTCTAATGAGGCAATGCCTCCAGTGAACTGGAGAAAAATATAAAGCTCTCAGCTCAGTCCCTTGAGGAGAGCAACAATATATACAATAAGCAAAATAGATTCAAAACAAATACATCATATGAGTCAAGCCAAATTCTTCCTTCATTTTCCAACAAAAACAAAATTACGAAGCAGTGAAGTTATATTAGATAGAGGCTCTAGTAAAGCATCTGTCACACTTTCTCATAGAAAGAAAAAGTGTGCTGCACTGAAAACTGTATGAAAAGGTCTTCACCAAGGCTAAGGATAAACAGAAATGCATGGTAGCGGAAAGGAATCTTTGTGGACTCTGGAAGAGGAGTAAAGAACATACTAAGTAATTCTGTTTACTGGTATTAAATTAGAAGAATTTGTGTGCAGTTAAGATAAAAATAATTTAAATGGACTTGGAAATTGGACACAATGCAATAATATGGAACAACAAGGCTCAGTTTAAGTCAGACTCTTGAGAATGTCTCCCTTAACAGACCCGGCTATGTTTTCACACTCACATTTCTTCACTTCCTGGTTTTCCTGGTTTCTCTTTCTCACCTCCCCCCCACCCCCTC
>VXAL01017121.1:0-92127 GCA_013399475.1 Chauna torquata | reverse complement strand
CACCAGTACCTGTTTGTGCATGTGGTACAGAGCTGTCACATCACCTAGGTAGACAGTGTCTCCCTCTGCCAGAGCTCCTGTGCTGCTGCATGCAGTCTGAGCAGAGTTTAGCAGAAAGTAGTGCAAGCGTTTCTAAAGGAATGGGATGATCACGATGAAGAGGCCGAGTTCTGAGAGAGAGTGGGAACCGTATTTTGTGAGTTGTTTTCAAACAAGGAGAAAATCTGCTATAGTCAATGCTAGAGACTGAGATCAAAACAGGTATTTGCAATTGTTTTCTTTTCTGTGAAGCTCTGAAAAAAAAAAAAAAATCCAAATTACTAGAAGGGGTGGTAAGAAAAACAAACCTTATTTTTAGTATCTGCACTTCAGTTTACACTCCTCTTTTCTTCCTTTTTCAAACGTTTTTTAATTGCCCCCTTATTGATTTCCATTAGCTTTACTGGCATAGTGACTCTCGGTCTATTGGTCCAAATGACCTATATCCGTTTACCATCAATGTTGTTCCAACTCCAGGCTTCCTGACACCACTTTAATGTGAATTCCAGACATTAGCACAGCACTGCAACATTGATCTGACTGATGCTTGGTAACATGCAAAGTGAACATACACAGATGTTGACCAATCTTTTCTTTAAACACCTCAGATATTTTTCTTGTCATGATAAAATATTGAAATGTACAGTATATTTTTCAGAAGAGTGAGTGCATTTAGTAAATTCCCCATTTATTTGAAAAATAGTTTTAAACCCTGTTTAGGAAAGTACTTAAGTATACGCTTAAGTTATGTTGACTGAAATTTAAAGCCTTGCCACCACATACCTGATGGAGCTCTTTCTTTCTAAATACCTGACAACCTGAAATGGTGAATCCCAATACACTGGGTCTGTGTGGTGTCTAACATCTATGACAAAGTGTGTGACTGTGTTGCTTGTGACCTTGACCTCTCGTCACTTTCCTTGAACACAAGCTTACTGTCCATTGCTCCTTCCCAGCTACGGGGACATACAAATCAGCTGCCCAGGTCAATAGGAGAAGTGATATCTGATCTTTCCTTCCACCTCCTCTTGCTCTCAGCAACTTAAGCACGAACTCCTTCAAGATTTCAGGGATGTGAGACCTACCTCACTATTCAGATATTCACATCTCTTTGCTTTCATTCTGAAGTTCTGTTTGTGGCTGTCTGAACACTTTTTTTTTTTTGCCTCTGCCCCTGTCTTGCTCACCGCCAACCCCCCACCACCCCCAGCAATTTCCTGAAGCATTGCTTTATCAGCATTGTCTTTTTGACTAACAGCTAACTAAAGATGTAAGGTAATTTGTCTTTCCCTGACCTGGTGGATCCATGTAACAAACACTTTCAGCAAACAGTGGACTCCACATAACAGTGTTGAAAGACACAATGACATTATAATGGCAACCAAAATTCATAAGTTACATGGACATTGTCAAAATAATTACCTATTTTTTAATAACATTTGAAATCAAGGCTCTTAAAGTGGATCATATCCTCATCTGGAGTAATACGAGTCCACACATACCAGCTGTGGGCATCTTTCATATCTACATTATACTGTAACCCTCATGGGACATAAACTTCAAGTTTATAAAATGAATGCACCTAAGAGTGTCCGATATCTACAAATTGTTGGATCTTCTTTGTACTGAGCTCTATTTCATACATCTGATCTTTCATGCTGTCATAGATTAGGCTGGGATAGAGTTAATTCTCTTCATAGGGGCTCATATGATGCTGTGGTTTGGATTTTTTGGTGAAAATAGTGGTGATAACACACCAATGTTTTAGTTGCTGCAGAGCAGAGCTCACACAGAGCCAAGGTCTTTCCTGCTCCTCGTGCTGCCCTGCCAGCGAGGAGGCTGGGGGTGCACAAGGAGCTGGGAGGGACACAGCCAGGACAGGTGACCCAGACTGGCCAAAGGGGTGTCCACACCACATGGTGTCATGCTGAACAATAAAAGCTGAGGTAAAGAAGGAGGAAGGGGGGGACGTTCGGAGTGATGGCGTTTTTCTTCCCTAGAAACCATTACACGAGATGAGCCCTGCTTTCCTGGCAGTGGCTGAACACCTGCCTGCCCATGGGAAGCAGTGAATGAATCCCTTGTTTTGCTTTGCTTGTGCATGTGGCTTTTGTTTTACCTAGTAAACTGTCTTTATCTCAGCCCGTGAGTTCTCCTGTTTTTACCTCTATGATTCTCTCTCTCATCCCACCTGGGGAGAGTGAGCGAGCAGCTGTGTGGTGCTGAGCTGCCTGCTGGGGTTAAACCACAACACATACTTTTCTCTCAGGCAGACAGAGAACATTGGTCACATAGACCAGTGGTATCAGAGGTGTGTGGAGGCTTGGAGAAGAACGTAATAAACTTGGAGATTTTGCGTCTTTGGGCATTATTGCTTGATAAAATTAGTTGTTCATGCTATTCTTAAAGCAATGTGGGAATGGGAATACTGTTTAGAGTAACGTATTTTTGGTCTGAATTTCCACGCATTCAGAAAATTAAACCTAACTTAACCAGTGCTTCTTGTAGTACCAGGAAAATTTTCAAAAAGTTCTTCAAAGGCTGATCCTCTATATGACCAAACCTTCCTTCCATTTCCCCACCTGAAAGATGAACATTTCAATCACACTTCATTAGCATAATATATTCTGGCCAGAGAATAAGAAAGAGCTAGAACAACACATAGTCACAAAAAGTTAGAATTTCCTCAGCATATGACTACATGTAACTACATGTTTTGTGAGTAACTCCACAGACAAAATTCCCATTTGCTTTCAAAGAATTTTTTTCCCCAACATTTTCAACATACAGACATTGTATTCCTATGTCATTGCTGGCTGTTTCTGACAAGCAGAACATTTTTCAACATTTTCAACATACAGACATTGTATTCCTATGTCATTGCTGGCTGTTTCTGACAAAGTGGTAGGTTACTGTACACAGCTACCTGTGTGGTCTCTCTAAGTGCTAACCTCTACTTTTCCTCATCCTTAGTTGATGAAAAATCTTTCATCGTTTCTGATAATTTAAGGAAATGCCTATCTTGTTCTTCCTCATATTTTGTGCACTGAAATGAATAATATCTCCATTTTAATTTCTTTTCTAACAAGTTGGTTGCACAATGACTTTTCTCCACGCTGAACTTTTTAATCTCCAGTCTCCATCTCCTACTAATAGTCTTGAATACTGTACTTAGCAAAACTCTGACATAGCTCTAAAATTTCATTGTATGATAGTTCAAGGAGAAGACTGTAGAGGTGGCCTGAGTTAGTTTTGAACTACCTTTCCCAGAGGTCTGTACATCAGGTATACTTAGGTATGTAGAGGCCATACTTTTCATATTTTCTGTTTGGAACTGGAAAACTGCTCAAGTATTGTTGAGAGAAGAAACTGATTGTACAAACTTGGGTTAGAGCCTTGGAATAGGAAATAGTTGCTGCTTTGATCAAAACAACATAGTTAGCTTACCTTTTATTTCTGTACATTTATAGGAGGTGAGTGGATCCCTCCAGGATAAAAAAATATATTAAGGTGAGAGGCAACTTGAAATATAGAGTAACTGAGATAGAGAAGGCACTTCCTGAGGGCTGGATAACCAGAGGAGAAACCCTGACAGCAACAGGAAGAAGGAAGGCAGTGATCCAGGAGATACAGAGTATTTTCAGAAGGCACAGAGAATAGGTGAGAGGGTTGTCGTGGATGAAGATTGTGGCAGAGGTGAAGCAAATCAGGAGACTGCAACAGGCATTTATGATGGGAAGAAAGCTAGCAAGTCAAAGATAACACCAAGAAGCAGAATATGAAGAGACTGAAACCAAGCTGAGTAGAACAGCCATGCACAGGGGAAGGCACAGATTTTCCTGGTCAATGAAGAAAGAGCAATAATATGGTGGTAAAAAATAAGGTGGGTAGCTGACACCCCTCCATGGTAACTCAAGAACAGGTAATAGATGGCTGATGTCCTAAGAGTTAATATGCTGCGATTAAACGTGGAGGCAAAAAAGAAAAGTAAAGGGAAGAAGCCCGAAAAGAACAAAAGATTGAAATACAAATGTTAAAAACGACAAATGGAGGTCATAAACTGCATTTAATCACCCTTCGCTTATGGAGCAGAACTGCTAAACCACAGCAGCCAGAGAGGAGTCTGATAGGAAGAATTTAGATGAGAGGACCTGCTGAAATTCTCTGGGATTTGTTCTGCACTGAAGTATGCAAAGGGAAAAGGAAGTTGTGGGCTACAGGGGAAACTACCCCTGTAGCCAAACCTCTGCAGCAGCACCAGAGAAAAGACATGTAAGAATGGTATGAAATTGCCCAAACAAGAATTTTTGCATACTTACAGGTTATTTTTTCAGACAGTAACCCCTAGGCAGGTAGAACCTTTGGCAAAAGGGGATGCATTGTAATTCTGACTTCTTTTAATTAATGGAGGGGAAGATATGATATGTCTAGAGCTGTAGGATGTAGATCCCTGATTATGCTATCATTCATTTTCAGTTGTTCCATCTCAAGATTATTTATCTCATTTCCTCAGGATTGTCTCCTCTAAATTCATCTGTTAACAACTCTGAACAATAAGAAAAGCTAGCAGACATTTTGCACTCAGAACACATTACATACCTGCACTCGAAACTCTAGTTTAGGAAAACTTGGGTCTATTTATAGTGAAACTCACATTGTTTCAAACTTCCACTTTCAAATCTTAGTCTACTAAGTCATGACACAACTGCACTTTATGATTCTGTCCTCTCTTATAGATCGTTTAGGTGTGTACATTGAACCATGTGTAACCCAGAGGGAGGAGGAGTCCCCTTTAGTCTGTTTGATTGAGCATACAATAATTGTGCTTCTTAATCCTAGTCTACGTAAATTCCAGCACTTTACGACTGGTTTGTGTATAATTAAAGTTAGGAAAGGAAATTCACTACATTTTATTGCTATAATTTCTTTGAAATTTTCTAAGCTCTATTCCTTCAGATTCATTTGCCTCATGCATGTTCTAGAGACAAAGTTTGTCTTTCTCTCCCTCTCCACCCCTTTCCTTCCTTCCTTCCTTCTTTCAGTCTGTCCATCTTATTCATTTTTCAGCTCATATTTCTGATGAATATGAATACCCAGGCACTAGGGTAGAAAGTTTTCCAGGTACAAGGAGATAACAATTTGAATTAATCATGCTCAGAACAATTTTACTTAAATTTCCCTGAACCAATTTTTCTGTATTCTTGTGACAACTCATTTCTAAGAAAAAAATCATCTCTTCTTTTTAGGTATTTTGAAGGCAGGGAAGGTAATAAATTGCTATCAGACTGGTCTGACAGCAAATGCTTCTGTTCAGTAATGTAAGAAGTAATAATGCTATATCCATTCACTGCGGTCTGCTCACACCATGATCCCACACACCAGGACAAATTATCTAGGTCCTGCTTACCTGACCCCAAAGCTGAGGGAGGCCAAGCGTGATGCAGAGGACAGATGATCTGTTCCGCACACCCATGTGTCACAGGTCACCATCTAGCTCTGCACCCCAGAGCTGACTGCCCAACAGCAACAGAACAATATGAGCTTGTTGTAAGAAAGTTTTAAACAGTAACTTTTGCCTTTTCTTCTTCCTGATTCAAAAGAAAATTCATCCCAATTCCCAGAGCATAAAACAGAGTCAAGTGATGACTGTGGTGGAGGTTGCAATTTTTGGAAATTGTAAAAGCTGAAATGCTGTTTTTAGAAAGAGAGAGAAGCTTCCATAATAACAACATGGCATTTAACTTAATGAGTCAATGAGAGAAAGATATAAAACCTCTCAGAGCAAACATGCAAGTAAAGAAAACTTCTCTAAATCATTAAGTTCTCACGGACAGGAAAAAGGTTCTTGCATGGGAAGGGGCAGTGCCGTAAATGAAATCTTTCCAAATTCTGTGCTCGAGTATGAGGCAGAGCTGCTGCTGTTTGCAGCACATGTGGTAAGCTGCTGTGGGCATACCAAGGGACAGGCCCTGAAAGCAGCAGCAGCAGAACATGGATGTAGGTTGTCTTCTTGCTCTTTGAGGCTCTTCAATTCACAGTAAGTAACATGAAATGGACCTAGCTGCTCCCTGTGTGCCCCTGCCAGAGCTGGCCACAGTCATGGGGAGTTACAATGCATTCCCAAGGGGGCTGCAGAGGCACAGATGTTTCCTATGGTCTCTGGGAATATCCCCAAGGAATTCACCTTTGGGGAATAATGTCTTAGTGGGCACAATTCTTCAGTGCTGCCAGCTAAGGACTGTGCCTAACAGCACCTTTGAAACCGCAGTTAATGACTGGCAGTCAGCCTTCAGGAGCCAACGAGATATTTTGGAGAGAAACACATGCAAACACACACTTATATTTCTTTAGAATACAAAAATGCTACATAGGACAGGTTTAGCATCTTAGATGGTTATCAAGCAAGAGCTAATTCTTTCACCAAAACAGCTAAATAAAGGCTTCAGTATGTGCAGTGTTATTGGTGATTCAGTGAGAGACTGAGCCTTTGAAGTCTGTCACCAGCTTTGAATCCTGAGAAGTCTGTTTCTGTCCATGTTACCACCACCCACATGTGTCTATGTGTCTGTCTCTGTCTGTGGTTTTGCTTTAAATTGTCAGTTTTCCTTAAGGCAATCAATGCATCATCGTCAGGACTCTGCAGTGAACAGCAAGGAGAGCTATGAATAGCCGTACCCTGGGGATCTGCAACTGAGTGTCATTGAAGGGAGCTGGGACATCTGCACCCTTGCATTGCAACTAGCTGTATAAATGGAAAGGGATTTGCAATAGAGAAAGCCAAATTACAGAATCAATGCATTAGGCACTTGCCCTGTGTTTGTGTCCTCAGTATGCAGCATTTCAGCATTGCTCCACCATAGAGAAAAACCTGAGCATACCAGCAGGGACAGCAACTGATTATTGGTATCAGCAAACAGCATCTGCATTTGTCTCATAGACTGTCAAGAAAGGTAGATACAGTTATGCTTTTTTTACAGACAAGGAACTGAGCTTGAACTATTGCAGTGGTCGCATGCAGCATCTCTCAGTCTTTTTAAAAGTAATATTAAATTGATGTGAAACATACAATGAACATACTTAAATAGTTCCATACTGATACGCTAAGTGCTGCTTAACCCTTATGGGACCTTAGAAACATTTTTGAAGGTAACCGTACATTGGCATACTAATGTGCAGATATGCTAAAGGCTGATTTTTATCTTGTCAAAAAACATAGTTTTATTTCTCATGTTGTTGTAACTCTGATTTCCTAGAACCGTGAAATAATGTTTACATTAGAAATCTTATACTACTGAACTTGCTAGAGTTAACAGAAACAGAAACTCATTTCAGAGGGTGACAAAAGTAACCCTTCAACTGATTGTTGGGTTTTTTGACTGAAAGTGTAGAATTTGAAGGTGTGAAAACCAAATATGCTTCCAGATTACTGTGCAGGAAACCTAGGGTGGGTTTTGGGCAGATAATATCATCACTTTATTAGCATCTGTATTTTAGTTACCTAATGAACTGTGTTTAAGCACTTGATTCTGTGAACATGTTTTCCCTCTAGAAATTTCCAAGGGCCTCTGTCTTTATGTGGGTAGGATTGCTTTGCTAGGAGCTCCGGGTGGAAGTATAGTTTAAGTGTCCAGGCTGGTGCTAATCTCCACTCATGGTAACTAGTACTTTTTCAGAGATACACAAGGTGGAAAATCTAGGACAGCAGATGAGTATGTTGGTCTCAAAGGAGAGTCTAGTACTTTTACTTAATGGTAAAAGAGTTTTACGACAATCTCTCAGATTTGACTTGGAAAGATGGATGATAACATGGTCCTCAGGAATTAGGGGTGACTTTTTCTTCAGAACCCATTTTGATGTGGCAGCTAGAGTCTGTTGACTACTGGGGCTGATCAACTGTTTTCCTGATTGTTTCTACCCTACCCCAAGGTACACCAGATGAAATGCTGGGAGGGAGCTCTTAAGATATTTCAATTCAGTCATGAGGAACTGAAAACTATGGACAAAAGCAGGTCCTTCACAGGTGAGGCTATAAAAAGAAACTCCTTTATTTAGAAATCATAGGCACAGAAATCATAAATGTAAAGTACCCTAAAATGACACCAGTGTGGCTGGATAATGTGAATGGATTGATCTGTTTTTCTGTCATGAAAATTGCTCCTTTTTGATACTTTTACACTGGGTTCAAATAATGTTTTAGCTCTTCTTAAATATAAGACCTTGCAAGGATTAAGGTAATGGAATAATTTAGCTTTAGCTGCTACTGCACTATTATGTAAAAGGTCACATAAAAATTTTTATTATGATAAAAACTGAAGACACCCTGACTCCTTAGAGACAATTTTCAACAAACAAACAAACATACAAACAAACAAACAAACAACAACAGCAACAAAAACCACCACCATGGTCCAAGGCACTGTACTATATGCAGTATTTACATATTTTTGTTTTCCTTTCAGCATTCATGATTAGGGACATCAGGATGAGAGCAAGGTCTTTATTTCTTAAATGTTCATGTGTGCTTGCCACTTACTGGCTTTGCTATGCAGTCTCATAACAAAGCTTACATTAAGCCCCTAGAAAGCTATTTATATATCATTACTTGGCTAAGAACCACGTCCTGTCTTGGTTTCCTTACCCCAGATCTACTAGGTTTCCTATAAATAGGTTTGGTATCTTGGAAAATCAAGCACTGGGTTCTTTTTATCCTCTGAAAGGCATTGTGCGCAGTCGTTCCCATCCACATAGAGAAATACCAAAACTCATGTAAGGTGTTACCTATACAAGCCACTGTGCTTTTTGATGCAATTCATACTTCTGTAGTACAGCTGTAAATGATGGTGTCACCAGCCAGAAAGTGTCAGAACAGTAAGTTCTCAAAAGAGACAAGGATCTGGGTATGGGTGATGGTGGGTGGCACCAGTGGCCTCTTCTCTGTACAGACCAGTCCTATAAGCAAGGATAGTATGGGCTATTGACTCAGCAAGTTTTCATGTGAACTTTGGTTTGATAAGTAAGATAGGAACTACTGGCCTTGGTATGAATGACTTCTCCTACTGCAGAGAAATGGAGGAAAATCAAGGTAAGCGCAACCTCAGTGAGGCTGTTTCCTACATTTGGCTGCAGGTCCAGGTTCACCCATCCACCCTGCCTGCTTTGCCCCAGGCCCATGGTAACAAACAGTTCAAGGTACAACGTGGTTGCATGGCAGATTGAATTCCTCTTAATTGGTGCTGCCGGGGCCCCAAGGCACCAGAAGCTGCTCCCTTTAACATCATTGCACCTCTGGCCCAGTCCACTCCTCACTGTTCCAGTGCTCAGCAGTTCCTGACCAGATATGGCTGAGGGAGCTCAACCACATCCTCATTTTCAGCTTAGGATGCATCAGCAGAGTGGTACAAGGCAGCTAGACCCTCCAAAATGCATAGTGTTATCACAATAACAGCTGTAGAAATTGAATTGTGTTGAGAGGATGTTGACCACTTAACTAGTCCTTGTATTTCAGATCCCTGATGAACCAGTCACAAAACATCTAAATTCTCTGTACAGCCAAAGGAGCAGGTTCTGTGCCACAGGCAGCTCAGACAACAGCTCCACAAAGTAAAACTCACAGAGATTTTTCAGTATTTTGAGAGTATTTTTCTACAAAGTGAGGCAATAGGTTCTGTTCCTATTTCAGTTATTAATGGCCAAAATTTGCCCTTGAAGTTCCCAGGTATGCATCTTCCCACTTTAAAGTAAAATAATACTATTTAAAAAGATTGAAAGCAATCTACTTTCTGTAAAACCTCTCTCTTACTATTGAATAACATCTCTTTTCACCTGTTAGGAAAACTTATTCATAAAGACTTGCAGTAAATCTAATGTCTATCTGAAAACATGGTATCTTGGCTAGTAACAGGCCTATTTTGATGTCTCAAAGCCACTACTGGGCTTTGCTCATGAAATATCTCTTGCTTGTGGGGGTGCTCAGGTGCTGTAGTGTAAAGCAGAATCTAAGATACTAACCAAGAAAGGCTGAACATAATGCGGATGGTGACAAGCTGTCCTTCAAAACAAAAAGCAGGTTCTTCGTGCTTCTCAGATCCGGGGAGCTCCAAAATACGCTGCATGCCGTAGGTCTGCTCCTCAGATTTTGTTGCAGCATGACTGAAGAAAAACTGATTTGGACCTGTGCCTGATGCTTTGCCAGCTAGAGAGTGTCTGGGAAAGAAGGTGGGAATGGGCCAGCTTCTCCAGCTCAGTATCATGAAAAATCACCTGTATTGGGAAACCCAGAAATTCCACTTTATAGTTGTTCTTATTTATTCACTGTTAAGTCTTCTTCATTCTCATACCTTTTCTGTGCTAAGACAGCTTTCAGGAGAAGTCGTACTTGACCACATTTTATGCTAAATCACCTTATTTTTACAATCTTGTGCATAGGACTTCACTTAACAAGCTCTTATGTAAAGGCAGATAAATTTTAAGCATTCACAAGCAGCTGTGAAAGTCTGAGACTTTCAAAAGCTGTGGATGCCCATCCTGATGACATAGAAGATTAAAAGTCTCAGGAACAGAAGCGCACAGTCTGCTGCTTTTCCTATTAAACTACACTGAAGTTCTAATAGAATCACAGGACTGCTCAGGCTGGGAGGGAGCTCAGGATGTCTCTGGTCCAACCTCCTGCTTACAGCAGAGTCAGCTTTGATGTCAGACCAGGCTGCTCAGGGCTTCATCCATTCAGGGCTTGAAAAACTCCAAGGATGGAGACTGCACCACCTCTCTGGGCTACCTGTGCTACTGTCTGACTGTCTTCGTGGGGAACAAGGTTCACCTCACATCCAGCCTGAAACTCTCATATTTCAACTTATGTCCATTGGCTGTCATCTTCCCACCGGGTACCTCTCTGATGATCTCGCTGTGTGCACTGGGAGCTGCTGTTATGTCCCTTGAAGCCATCTCTGCTCATGGCTGAACAAGCCCAGCTTCCCCAGCTTCAGTAGGGAGTTCAGAGTAGAAGTGAGAAGGGGGAGCAGGAAGGCTACAGTTTGTCCATACTATGGGGTCTACTGGGCTTTCAGGGCTTCTGCATGTTGTGCCCTGAAGCTAAAGACAGGTAGTTCTGCTGAAAAGTTAATGGCATGGCAGGACTATACATCTTTAACAAACAAACAACTTCTTAAACTACACGAAGTAGAAGACCTACACTAAAGCAGCCTTTAGCTGGGAGCTAGAGGGAGATTTACAGTCACTTCATGCTTCTGTAAAATTGTTTTAATAAACCTGGAAGTTTATCAAGCATTTAGGAAAGTTAGAAAAAACAGTTCAGTGCAACAAAGCTGTACTGCCACAGCTAAAAATATATTTTTAAATGAATACTGCATTTTTAAATTAAGAAATTGGACAAAGTCCTACAGAGCCCTGTTTCAGGTTTGGCATTAAGCCTGCAAAAATACTTATTATGGTCAGCCTCTGCTACTGAAACATTTATTATGGCTGGATGTAGGCAGGCTCGGTCAATGTGAAAGATGCTTCTAATCTCTTTTGCTCTTGATGAGTATGTTTTTCACCATGTTCCAATTCAGCAGAGTCTGTCTCACTGCAGAACAAACTCCCTGCCCCCCACCCCATCAGATTTTATTACTTAACTCACAGATTTCTATGAAAGCTATTTTTGTTCCGAGCAGGGTGCAAGGAATATTAAAAAGTCCTTTTTCTTTTTCTTTTTCTTTTTCTTTTTCTTTTTCTTTTTCTTTTTCTTTTTCTTTTTCTTTTTCTTTTTCTTTTTCTTTTTCTTTTTCTTTTTCTTTTTCTTTTTCTTTTTCTTTTTCTTTTTCTTTCTTTTTTTCCCTTTTTTTCTTTTCTTTCTTTCTTTCTTTCTTTTAAGATAATTACTATGCTGGTGTTGCTTGTCTGCATTTTATTTGGGATATATTTAAATTTATAAGTTGATAAAAGCAAGTTTTCCTTTTGATCATTAAATGGTATGAAAATTGGTGAAGTAAGACCACAAAAAAATGGTAACATAAACATCTGATACTGCTGAAAAAAATGTCTTCAAAAAATAAGAGTAAAAGAATATCTTATAATGATTTCCTCTATGGGACAGGAGACTGAAATAGATCCTATAACCTCTTGTCATCATTTAGACAAGGTTCTAATTACTGTGTGCCATGTTGATCTATTATGCACTGTACTGGTACTTACGATGTAGTTTGTATTAAGAAGTATAGCTTTCCTTAATTGGAGAGTACCTTAGGCTTAAACTGTTAGTTGCTGCTTCATGAATGAAACCTTGTATAGTCATTTACCGCACGCTACAGATCCCATCATGAGACTGCCTTGCCCAAAATAAATAAGCCATCTCATAATAGTTTGTTTGAGATGTTGCTGGATACAATGGATGTACGTTTATGTTTTGAGACACAGATACAAATGAAACAAAGCTATACTATCTCTTCAAACCTAGCCTAGAGCTTTGTATTTATTTACAATACAGAATTAATTCTCCACATATTCAAATCCTTTTTTCTCTTGAGTCATTTTCTGTGTGACTTGTTCCGAGGGTAAGAAAAGGAACTAACTATGTATGTGCATATTGTTACACTAATGGCTTTGCATATTCTGCTCCTTTTTTATCTTGCTAGCTACACTAAAAGATATTTGGAGCAGGAAACTATGATTAATTTGAGCAGTGCATAGCACAAAGACCCTGCTCCTCATGGGAACAGCTGGACATTACCGCATGTCCAATAGTAAGAATATTCATCCTGTGTCATTAATTGAAAAAAAAAAAAAGAACTGCTGCAGTTCAAAACTATCTTTAATGTATCTTCCAGAATTAACCTCTTAAAAATAATTTTAAAAAATATTAAGAAAGGTAATGATCTATTCAACATGAAAAGAATACTTATGCTGATGGTTCTGCTTAACTCTCTTATGGAATTGTGCCTCTTCCAGCGCTCGTCTTTGCCCTCAGCTTTGGGGTGTCAGGATGAGTGTGTGGTACTACAAAGGCTACCAGGAGCATGAGGAATGGTTACAGCAAGTGTCTCACTCAATCCATGTGTCTGGAGCCTAGCATGCATGGGATCTTCGGAAATCTTCAGATACCGAACTCTACCAACTCCTCACCGAATATGTGGGAAGAAAGACTTATTTGCAAAGCATTGTAAATTGGCCACATCTCACATCTCCGTTTCTATAGCAACAGCTAAAAGCACAACTCCAACATAAACCCAATGTACACAAAACAAAATATTTACCTTTGCTCTAGATGGTAGCTTGATACTCCTTGTGAGAATATAGAGAAGGTGGAACGCAAAAACCACTGCAATACTATGAAACTCTGACATGCAGAATACAAATTACTCCTAAAAAGTTGAATTGCTCTTGGTTCTAGTGATATGTGTGAAAACCTAGTAATTATTAACACATCACCTGTGTTTGAGTGAAAGGTAGCTTCTCTCAGATACCTTTTGAGTGCCAAAAATTGTTGTGTATAAATCCAGAGGTTTATTTATTTTTATTTTTTTTATTCTTTCTACCTTTGGGGCTCTTGCAACACATTATTTTGATTAGTCAGCTCATGTGGTTGAGGGTCATTTTTAGGCTGATCAGCCCAACTTTTCTTTTCCAATTAAAGTAAGCCCATTTAAACTGGCTTTATAACCATCCCAAAGTATCATGAATGGGTGCACACATGCACATGCAGGTGTCCACACACAGACCTCCATGGTTTCAGGAGCTCTCAGATAGTAAATATCACTTATCTTCTTACATTGGCAACCTTGAATTATCAAGTTTTCCTCAGAAACTTCCATGAAATATTGTTGAAAATTCATGTATTTACCAACACACAATGATTTTTACATACCTTCATATTTAATTTTATATTTCACTCTTGAATCCTGCATATCAGCATAATCAGAATGCAAAACATCAGACTAATTTTAGCAGGGCTGATCAAGCAATCAGTGGGAAAAAACACAGGCATATTTGCATCATCTCTTTTTCCTTTCATGAGCCTGAGATGGAAAGAGTTACTGAACAGCCCTGTATTTTTCTAACAGGAAAGGAAGAAGGGAACTAAAAAAGATTGCTAAGTGACAGTGCAGGAGGGCATGATGTTGACTTGTTATGCTTCTAAGCAATGTAATTTAATACAGGAGGAAGACGCCCATAGACTGGTTGTGACCATCAATATTTCTGACACGAATACAGACTTTACGCAACAAAACAGTTTGCTCCCAATTTTAGATTAAAAAGCATTATTGAATAAAAGAGTGGGCTTAGCAATTACACAGCATCTAGAATCTTACATCAGAAATAGAAATAACCCAGATTCAGAAATAACTTGCAGGCACATCAGTCAATCAAATAAGGGTGCTACTGAGAAAAGATCTAAATGTCTTAGTCACAACAAAGACAACTATTTTCAGCAAGGGCTCTGCAGACGCACATTCTGTTTGCAGCTGCAGCCCAGCCCTAAAAAGAGAGGTCAACTGGGTTTGGAGGGAATCCAACATGAGGATCTGAATGAGCTCTGCAGCATAACCCTCCAGATGAGGATGAGCAACTCAAGTCGGCTCAAGATTTCAGTCCACTATAGCCATCGGGGGAGTTGTGAGGTGCCTCAGCTGTACATCTGAGCCATAAATCAATTTCTGTTTGGGTCAGCAGAGCAAAAAAGTGTGCTGTTTATTTTCTTGCTGCCAATGTTCAGAGGGCCTCTAAGGAAAGGGTAATATTTTTAATCAGCTGAATCATGCTGGGAAATGCTTGAAGGCCTCTTAGGTGCATTCAGGAGCTTGTGAAGGCAGGTGCTACTGCATGAAAAGCAAGGAGGGTGAAAATACTGTGGGCCAGTTCCTCAATTGGTATAAAATGGCATACCTCCACTGACCTGCTGCATTTTAGACCAGCTGAAGATCTGAATGGTAGTGTCCAAGATTTAAAAACAGAATTAAAGAAATATAGAAGAAGAAGATATGATTTAAAGCTACAGGTTTAAGCTTTAATGGTGACGGACATACAGATAACCTCATGGAAGAAGAGCTCCTTCTGCCCAAACTTGGCTGTCCTACCTGCACCTGATCAAGCCAGTGTAAGCACAGGTTTATTGCTGGGTCCAGTATTATCTCACATTCTTATCACTAACCTCAAAACAAATATGAAATATATGCTGTTTAATCGTTGGGTGACAGAAATGCTGCTGGAGTGGTAAAGACTCAGAAGGGAGCAGTGACACTGTATGCTGAATGCTGACATTGACTTTGCATTGTGTAGGTTGTAAAATACAGCTGCAATGAGTGGATGAGCCATTCCCAGGGGTGATGGACCCTTACTGTCTGACAGAAGAGGCAGGCAGACCTAACAGTGAAGACATGGGAAAGGGATACAAGAATGCTAGCCGCAGCTTAGGGGCTACATCTGCAAAAGCAAGCTGAGCAGATGAGCAGGGAATTAGAAAGATCTCCAGTCATCTTTTTTATTGAAGGGATATTGAGATGTGGCTAATTATGTAGAACTAAGTCTTCTCCTGAGCAGGAAATGGAGAGCATTATGGAGTTCTTTCCTGCACTGGAGAGAGGTTAACAAGGACTGATGGAATGCTGAGGTCAGTTGGACTAAACCAGAAGTGAGACACACAATGTTTTAAGGGGAAGGTGATTAAATATAAGGTCACATTATCAAGGGGAATGGTGAGTTCTCCATCTCCTGATGTTTTCAAAAAATCTCATTTAGGAGCAGCTGAGGGAGCTGGGGTTGTTTAGCCTGGAGAAAAGGAGGCTCAGGGAAGACCTTATCGCTCTATATAACTACCTTAAAGGAGGGTGTAGTGAGGTGGGGGTCAGTGTCTTCTCCCAAGCAACAAGCGATAAGACAAGAGGAAATGGCTTCAAGTTATGCCAGGGGAGGTTTAGGTTGGATATTAGGAAAAATTTCTTCACTGGGAGGGTTGTGAAGTATGGGAACAGGCTGGCCAGGGAAGTAGTTGAGTCACCATCCCTGGAGGTCTTCAGAAAATGTTTATATGTAGAGCTTAGTGACATGGTTTTATGGTGGACTTGGCAGTGCTAGGTTAAAGGTTGGACTGGATGATCTTGGAGGTCTTTTCTAGCCTAAATGATTCTATGATTCTATGATTCAAACTGAGCTGGAAACCTTGGTAGCTGTTGGACTTCCTGCAAGTGCATCTGGAATACCACAGCGTATATTTTAATGATTCCTTCTGGCCTTAGTCTCAGTGGGGTATGAGTCCATGAACAGGGCAGTGGGGAACAGCTCCCAGGAGCGCAAGACAGAATTAACCTGGTTGTAGGCTACAGGCAGCTCCTGCTATAAATAAAGACAAGCCTGCACTTAGTAAAGGGAATCTGAGGATCAGGGAAGTTGGGGACATGCTGCAGGACTGATTTCTTTTACAGTTTTTAGAGTAAGAATCTAACAGCTGAATGCAGGTTCTCTTCCCCATACCACTTGGATGGTGGTGTGTCATATTACTTTGAGCCCTTCACATCTCACTTCTTTTATTAAGGCTAACAGTTATGTCCTATGTGGGTTTGATGTGTGAGGAAATGTTTTTGTCTTAATTTAAGCACATCTTCCGTGCTCAGTAAAAAGAACATACTCTGTTTTCTCGAATTCCTGGTAGACTCAGTGGACTTTCGAGGAATTTATTATATCTTCTTTCACTTGATAAAACGTCTGCTATTGTGGAGTTGTGTTTTCCCTGAAGGAAGAACCCAGGCTAGCCCAGCAGGAATAGAGCATTCCTATGGCAGAGTCCTATGTATGCTGGCTGGATCTGGGTGGCCCATTGTTACAGGGTTGCTCTGATTCTCCTGTGTGCCAGGCAGAATTTCTATCAGGATGATCTATGGCTCCTACCTGTGCATAAATATGGGCCGTCTAATGCATTTTGATGACTGATTTTTTAACTGCTTATCTGTACACATCTCTTCCTGTGCTGTCTTCTTGGAAAGATTACCACTGATCTTTTGGTTGTACGTACACCCTGCAGGTGCTCCTGGGATCACACAACAGCTGCAGGCAAAGCTCTTACCCACCAGCCAGCATAATTTGGAGGAGTGGTAGGTGCGCTCCTGGAATCCTAGAATCATTGAATATCCCAAGTTGGAAGGGGACCACAAGGATCATCAAGTCCAACTCCTGGCTCCACACAGGACCACCCAAAACTCAGACAGTATGTCTGAGAGCATTACCCAAATGCTTCTTGAACTCCAGCAGGCTCAGTGCCGTGACCACTGCCCTGGGGAGCCTGTTCCAGTGCCTGACCACCCTCTCGGTGAAGAACCTTTTCCTAACACCCAGCCTGAACCTCCCCTGTTACAGCTCCATGCTGTTCCCTTGGGTCCTGTTGCTGTCACCAGAGAGAAGAGATCAGCGCCTGCCCCTCCGATCCCCTCGTGAGGAAGCTGTAGGCTGCCATGAGGTTACCCCTGTCTTCTCTTCTGTAAGCTGAATCCTGTTGCATCTCATGGCATTTGAGGAACAATTTAGTCTCCCTGAGGCTAAGGAATGACCCAGGTTTCCCTACTGGAAGAACTTGCTGTTTTGGGGTCACAGATTTAAGACAGTGTAGCACAGTTGAGATCTCTGGTATGTAGGAAATACCAGAGAAGATGTGGCTGCAACAGCAAAAAAGATTGAGTCATAAAAAAGGGGACTCTAATCTAGGCTTGGATCAGAGAAGAGAAGATTTAAGTGAGAATATTAAGGTGAAGTTCATAAACTCCTAACTGGGTTCATAACATTGGCTTTCATCAGGGTTGTTCACTCAAACAAACCCACTATCATAAACAAAGCTTGGAGAAGTTCAGACATGGAACATGGAGATATGTGCTTTTAAAAACCTTGCTTTTCCCTAGAAGATAATCTACTTAAATGACCTTCTAAAAACAAGGAAGACAGGAAGAGGGTCACTGAAGAAGTAAAAAACGTGGTTATTCTCGGAGACAAAAATGTGTTAAATATGATTCTGGACAAGCCAAGTGACCTTTGCCTGTTGCCAATTTTGTTTAGCAGAAACTTAAACTATGTTCTAAATAGCAAATTAGATTGCCCCCCAAGGACTTCAGAGCTCTTGTCTTCCTATCCCAAGTGCTGTTACTTGGAACAGCAAGTTAAAATAATTTTAAAACAATAATAAATTATCTAGTTTTCAAAAATAAATGTTTTTGTGGAGTTATTTGGAATGTATTTACAAAATGTCTCTTGAATTAATCAGTGATAATGCTTTAAGCCAGCTTTTTTAAAACTCATTCAGCAAAACACTATGGTCAGTCATAATATGATTGGGGAAAAGTAAGAATATTTCTTTGCCTTCAAAAACTCAACAAAATAGATGGAACAAGAGCTAAATCCATAACACACAATTACTGGAGATGCCTAGACTCAATGCTGAAGGGCTGCAGAGATTCTCAAAAACTCACATGTAGCCCCGAAGGTGCCCTGAAGGCATGTTTCTTCTGATGGGTACGATACTGCCAGTCAGTTTTGGAAGTCTAGTTCAATGCAGAAGACATAGTGGGATTTGCAGGTTATGCATACCTGTGTCTTCCTCTCCTGTAGGCGATGTTGACATCCTCACTCACTTGAGCTTCATAAGATGTTAGGAATGGGACTTTTTATGTGTCTGCCTCTTTGTCCTTTCCTGTCCCTAGCCCTGATGATATTCTTTGTGTGAAAAGCGTGTGATGCTCACCTGACCTCCACTGACCTCACCTTGACTCACCTCAGAAGTATGATTTTTCATTTGCTCCAGTCTAAAGAGCAGAATTGGACTCACTGGCTACAGACAGAGCCTGGCACTGGGGAGTGAAAGGCAGGTGACATTTACACAAAGCCTTTCTTCATGGCTGCTGAGATATACAGATATGGCTCAATGCATCAGATTAAAAGCAGCAGTGTCCTATATCTCAGAGACTGAATGGGCATATGTTTCTCCTGGTAGGCAGTAGTCCAGGCCAGCTAATTTTCAAAAAGTCTGTGAAGCTCCTACTCTACCCTGTGGACTCCAATACCTTTAAGGTTGGTCGTATCTATCTGCCTATTTCTTAAGACACCACAGAACATGGATACATGTTTAACGGATAGTATTTCTGGGCTCTGGATCAATCAAGAACTTCATTGTGATGGTGAACCAGAAATTGCACCCATAGAGTGCTGCAACCAGTGATGCTGGGAGCATGAAGTTATATTTCTTTTCAGTGTGGTGGGGTGTGTGTGAGATTAGCTGTGGCTTTCAGTAGCACAGACAGGAAGGAGGGTTAATGCTGGGGTTTGGTCGTGCAGAGCCTTTGCAGTATTGCCTTCTCCAGAAACTACTGAGGCAGAGAGAAGACTGGGGAGACCACATGGGAAATCTGTAAAATTATTTTGAGTGGGCTTCTTTACAGTCACATATGGAACTAACTTGAGGCAAAGGAAAAGCAAAATCCTCACACTTTCCCATCACTTTTAGAGAAGGGAGGAATTAATTTAAATATAAATATTACAATCAATTAAAAAGAAAATGGGTTCCTGAACTAAAATGACTCAATTTTCAGCTATTTTCTTTTTAACTCTCATCTACAACTCATCTACAAGTAGGAACATTTAGGTCCCGCTTGGAAATCCGGTACCAATGTTTGCCAAACATTGCTGACATTTTCACACCAGATAGTGTTTTGTCCAGTATGCATAAAATAAATCGGTCCTTGCTTCTGCAAGTATCTGTATCTCACAGGGAAAGCTTTACTTCTCTTGCCTATCGTGCAGCCACATGCAATGGAAACAGATGGACTTTGCACTTACTTATCTCCTTTCAGCTGAAGAATTTAAATCACTCTGAACACATTAACTATGTCTGAGGTCATTCTTTTGATACAGGTTTTTCTCACGTTGGTTTTCCTGGACATGGGTAATATAAGGAAGAGACTTATTCGTGAGCACAGACTATGTCTGGTCTTGCCTACTATGAAGATTTCCAGTGAGGGATGGTCAGCCTGTGAAACCATCCAAAGTAAATAAGCAGCACCACTTTAAATCACAATTCAGTAATACATTTTACTCTTGTTTCTTAATGAACTCTGTTTGACCCTGTAGCCAGATAGGTGCAAAGCTGCCCCAGCTACACGGTGCCAGTCCAAACAGTAGTGAGGCTGAGCCTGTATTCCTGGTAGGCACACACACACCAAGCACACATACACACCATATACACACACCAAGCACACATACACACCATATACATAGGTATATACGGTGCTGGCCACAGAGATCACAGGCAGACACTCACATGAACACAAACAGCACCACTAGCCTCATCCTACTCCCACCTCTGGCTGAGCAGGATGGAGGTCCATTAGAGGGAATATAAATATATATATATGTGTTACAGTGTGGATCCCTCCAGCAACTGGGCTCAGACACTCAGTCTGCCCAGTTGCAGGCATCTGGAAGTACAAGCCTGTACACTCCAACTGCTGGTACAGACTCCCTTGCACACACCAACACACACAATTCCCAATCAATCACCAGACACCATGGTCTCTTGGGCAGTTGTCTGGGACCCTGTGGTGCCTCCAGGTTCCTCACTCACAGACACACTGACCCCTCTACTTCCCAGGCCACCTCGCTTACTCACTGGCTCATCCAGCCTGATCCTCAACAGCAACCACATGCTCACTTGCACACCCACACTTGTGCCAAGTGCTGCCCCATGGACACATGAACCTCTGAGCCCAGATCCCACCTCCATGGCTTCACTCAGACCCCTGTACGTGCACCCAGAAGAGACAGTCCCTCACTCAGGAAAGAATCAGAAAAGAACTGAGTAAGAAAACAAGACAGACTGTGCTCATCAGGAGCAGGGTGTGGCCAGACAAGTGTACTTACCAGCAAACTATTTACACACAAGCAGCCCTTTTATTACCCTTATCCCTCTATTTTCTCATATTTGTTCCTCTCCAAACCACCTTGATCGCTCCTTTCCCTGACTTTGTGTTCTCCCCTAAACATCCCTTAATAAATCTTCAACAATCCTAAAATACCTCTGCCTGCATCCCATATGAAATCTTCTAGCTCCACATGCAGTGACCTCTCTCAGACTGAAAGATGCTCCAGAGAGATGCTCCCCTTGGCCAAAGGCAAGGGGCGTCCCCCGGCCTGCAGGGTTGAGGATCCCCTAGGACAGCCTTTGGAGTTGCTGGTTAGGGGCTCGTCTGTGTGTTTGGAGGTGAGATTTTTATCGTGTAACCAAACAGACTCAACTAGTATAAGTCACCTGCTTGCACCAATACTGGCTGGACTACACTAGAACAGCTGTATTAATGGAGTTAATTATGTTTGGCCAGATGCTCTGCTAATGTGAGCTACCATAACTCCACTGGTATCACAGCAGCTGTGATGATCATCCCTGGCTGGTGTAGCTGCATTGCTGAGCCTGGGAACATACCCCAGCATGTCTTTCATCCAGTTTGCCTACCCTGAGCCATCAGACATTTGTAGATGCATGTCTTATTTTGCTCTCTCTGATGTTGGAGAGAGAGGGAAAAGCAAATTCCTTTTTGAGGCCAGATGAAAAGGAGACTAATAAATTCATGTACTTTCATTTCTATGTTTTGTTGCCCTCTCTTCAGTTCATCTTATGACACAAAAGTGGTATGGAAAGAGACACAGAGATGCAGGGGGAGAAAGACAGCGAAGGCTTATGCAACATAGCATTGAACATTTCAGATGTTACGTTTAAGTGGTTGCGTGTTTTTCAGGTTTCTCTTTACGCACTTTAACAAAGTTCCCTTGAGCTTATGAAATCAAACCAGTTTTAAAAACAATTTTTAAAAGGAGAGCGGTTTATTTCCCCACGATTTCAAATCTCTTTTTCCCAGAAAAGCTCATCCATTTTGCAGTCTTTTGTTCACAGAGATCCTTTCCTGGTCTCAGAAACTGAAATTTCTCCTAAGTTAGTTTTATAAAAGTAAATATTTAACAGATGCAGCACTGCACCTTGGAACTGCAGAGGAACGTATTTTATCATCTTACCCTTTCACAATGATGTTTTCATCTGCTCAGGTGGTGAACACATGTGCTGTCTTTCTAATTTCATTACATATATATCAAACCAGAGTTATGAATAAAGATAATGCAACAGTGACAGCTAACATGTTCCCCTTCATGGTGTGGAACTGCTCTCTGCAAGTTTGCCGAAAACTGGAGAATCTTCTTGTGAAAATTAGAAAGCATTTTCAGCGGTGTCTGTTGAGCTGTCACCATAGCAGGAAAATGCCTTCAGAGATTTGGGAACTGCTGTATGTGAAGTTTCCTGTTCTACTTCTTTTGAAGTCAGTGGTAAATGTCTCTATGGCTGCAGTGGGATCAGAACCTGATTGTATTCAAACAAACACGGGTCAGATGATCCCAGACCCTCTCATGTGTATGTGCATATATAATTCTACAGTCTTCCACTATCACTCTCCAGCCACACTTATGGGACCACATATATTAAATCAAATATAAGCACTTTATTAAATCAAATATGAATTTCCACTTTGCACTGTTATTATAACAAAATCAAGTCCAGAAAGTTCCACAGAAGCAGCAGAATCTGTTAATGAAAAACATGAATAATCACCTAGGAACCTAATCTTAACAGCTGAGATAAACCATTCATAGCTTCTGATTGTATTTGAATATTCTATGATGTACTCCCAAACAAACTTTAGCCTGGTTTGTAGAAGCTGACTTGTATTTAAAGAATAACAAAATTATTAGGCAAAATTCAGTAATCACACATACAGATGGTGTGACTTTTTTCCATCACCATTGCTACATATTAATTTCTGGCTTAAAAAGAAAATGTTTTTCCATCTATCCATAAACATGTAAAAAGGTACTTAAACAATTTTTCCCCATTCTTTACCATTTCTTTCTTTACCATTCCAGCACAACCTGACTGCAGTATAATTGAAGCCAGAAGGCAAATGCCAAATCATTTTATGGCAAACTTGTTAAAGTAAATAGAATAGAGTAGTTCTGTTGGGAGGGACCTTCAAGGATCATCTAATCCAACTGCCTAAATCCTCACGAGATTTTTTCTTCAGCTTCATCTTAGCTTTTTAGTTTTGAAGAACTTCATAATGTCAAAAAGGAAGAAATTGAGTTTTGTTAAAAAAAGTTTCCACTTTTGCTCACCAAAATAGATTTTATTTTTTTTTCGCAAAGGGAAACTATTGTATGAAAAGTAGTCCACCACAGAGTGTAGTGGGGTTGAATTGTCTGTGAGTTATCAGCACCCTGTAGATACATCAACTGCCAGCCTGCTATGGTATCCTCGGCTGAGGGAGATGCTTCAGAGCAATGGATGATGGTCACAGAATCATGGAATGGCTGAGGCTGGAAGGGACCTCTGGAGGTCATCTGGTCCAAAGTGAACTGTTGATCAACAGCTGGCGCTGTTTTGGGACAGTAAATGGTAGTCACAGGGCAAGGGAAGATGAGGGTTGGTGGGTGGTGAGGAATGAGATTCTACTCAGCCCCTGGTTAGTCTGTACCTGGCCTAGATGGGGATGAAAGGAGATGCCCTGGATTCAGCACTTTCCTCTGCAGATCTCTGGTCTTGCTTTGAGGTGGGAAGCGAGACGGAATGGAATAGGGACAGCTGATAACTCCACAGGACTCTGAGCTTCTTTCTATGAAGCACTTGCAGCTCCTCTTCCAGCTTAATGGAAAGATGTGCATAAAATGCCTCTTCCTTCCATGTCATTGGCTTTTGATTGGGACGGGGGATTTGTGCAAGAAATGGGTCACACGGTTTTCATTTCTTCCCAGGTAGCGGTGCCAGTTCTGAAGAAGACCAGGGAGGAGGAGGAGAGGGATTTGAGGCCTTCTATTTTTCCTGTTGACGTTTCATCCTGGCAGTATTAACTCATTGGTCAGTCCTTCTCACTTTCCTATGTCTCAGGAACTTCTCCTGACTGTCATCTTCTGAAATTCTGGGGAGAATTTTCAACCCATTCTCCCCATAGTCAGAGAGGACCAACTCTGCAGGAGCAAATAGTGCTGAGGAAGATGTATATCTAAGATAGCTAGCAAGTTCTTTTCAACTTAGTAGATACTGAACTGCCCCAGGTAAACCAGTGAGGAATGTCTTCTAGAGATGATGCCTTAATCTCCTTGCTCATAGGTTAGTTAATGAACTTAGGCACTCTGACTTCAACTTCTGTTGGATATATGACTGTATTTTGAGACAATTATGTGCTGCGGTGCTTTGCAGACTGGCAATTTGCCCTGAGTGGTGGTTTCTGTCAATCAGGGGCAAGGAACTGTTCTTCTTGGGCCAATAGAGCAAAGGGCCAGAATATATTTCAATGATGAGCAATCCTAAATAGGTTCCCAAATAGCTTGGATGAGAAAGCTCTTGTATCAGCTGCAGGAACTGTCAACGTTTTATCCTAGGTTCTGACCCCTTGGACTTAAATAGAAATAAATGTGGAATGAGTAAGACAAACAAGGGAAAAAAATGTAAGAAATAGCAAATGTTTGGGGATATAATCAAGGAAAAACCAAACAACCCCCCTTGTGACATCCCCAAATCAGCTTGCCAAGCATGTGATTTACATCTTCTGCAAGAGGATTTAAAAGAAATGTCTAATAATATATTTGATTCTCTTAACCCTCTCCCCTTTTGTTACCTCTGTCCATGACATTTAAGAGCACAGCTGGAGCCCCCCAAGCTAACTGAAGTCATATGATGGTCTGAGGGCAGCCAAACATCCCAGAAGCAGCAAGAAGCTGACAGGCTGAGCAGCCCAACAGGACAATAAAATGTTTTTTAAAAAGAGAGGGAAACAGAAAGATGAGGTGGAGAAAGGGGTTGGGAGGTGGGGGAATATAGACTGTTTGAACAAATTTGTCACGTCAATAAAAATATTATTTTTAATGAAACATTGCATGTTTTTATTTTCCTTTTCTTCTGTTCTGATGGAAGAGTCATACTGAAGCATTTGTGGTATGTGAAGTATTGGAAAAATAAACCTGGACAGAAGAGCAGCACAGATGTTTTCTATGTTTGGTTTTTTTTTTTTTAAACATTTGTGGTCACCACCCTTTGTTGCAAGACACAGCACTGCAGGCCACGTACTGAAATTCCTCTTGCACTGTTTGTGGTCTGTATGGATCAGTGGGTGCTGCTGAACCAGGGGGAGAAAGAGAAGGCTCGCTTGGGACTTCGGCTACTGGAGCAGCCATGCTGTGCTACCAGACCAGCAGCAAAAAGGTGCTCCATTAACATTCCCACCAGGACAAGGTCCACAGGGGACAAGCATGGCTGCTCTGGGTCTTACATTGGTGCCACCATCAGGTCAAATTGTTCTTTCCTGGTATGAACATGGACTAATTTAGAGGTTGGCAACAACAGTTGAAATTCCATGGAAAACAAGTGCCTTTGCTTGAAAACTATAGCAAAATCCATACTTTCCAAGTTGAGGAAAGAGGAGGAGGAGACTGTTCCTTGGTTTGTGTCCACATTAGCAGCAACTCCAATCAAAACTGACAGCATAGAGCCAAATGATGAAGCCAGCTGTGGAGAGGGGCTCCTGCTCCCTTACAGTTCTGAGAAGGTCTTATGAGGAATGAAGGATTTGCACAGATGTTAAGAACTCCATGGCACTGTATAACTTTTCAGCAAAAGAACAAATTTTAATTTAGGATTTATTTTTTTATTTTTTTTATTTTTTTGAAACAGTCGCATGGCCGTAATCCTCAAGAATCATTATGGAAATGTGAAAATTATTTTGAATATTTAGCTTCAGAAAGTGAATTATACTTTGCATAGGAAAATTCAAATATGATAACTCAGACCAGAACAGCTTTCCTTCCCTCCAGAATGGCACAAGCCTCTTGAGTTGAAGTCGTTTCTGCTCTGCAATCCTTGTGCCTGCAATTTAAGAACACATAGTGATCAATGATATTTGTAGTAATGAAAACCAGGTCCAGACACAAGCAAGGTCAATAAGGTGTGCACCATATTTAAAAACAGTAGAAAGGTTAAGATTAGCAGATAAGCAGTATAAACAAAAATGTACCAGGTCATCAAGCTGCTGTCTGGGAGAAGCTCTTCTAGGAGGTAAGCACATCTGATGATAGCGCTATGTCTGCAAAGGGGGCATAAAATAGCAGTATCTTCAGTGGAAGGAATCACAGATTTCTGGTAGTTATTTGTGGCTCAAAACTCTGTAAGGTTTGAAACAAGAAGAACAAATCTCCGAAGACCACCACCCCAAGGAAAAGAAACCCAAACCACAAAACCTCTTGAGAGCAAGAGACTGAGGTTATAAATGCCCTCTTGGGAAAAACTCTTGTTTGGTAGCAAAGAAAAGCCCTCATTTTCCAAGGCTGTCAGCTTGGTGCATGCAATCATTACTAAATCCATGTCTAGTGCTGGAAGAAAATGTGGGACCCCGTTAAATGAGAATAAAAATTTTGGCAGAAGACAGGTGATTGTGGGATAGACTACAATAGCTAAGCCGAATTTTCCAGAATAAAGCTAATATTTAGTAGCCTGCCCCAGCTTCTGCCAAAGCATAAAAATCTAGCCAAATCTTTCTGTGCCATATCCCACCACAGGTAGTTGGTTTTTTTTTCTCTGTTACTTGGAAATACAATAGTGAAAGTGTTTGGATTTATGGAGACAAATTAGTGGCTACAATCTTACTGGTATTTGGCAATGGTCCTGACTTCTGTGTATGTATGAGGAATTTGGGTACGGGGGTGTATTGGCAGCTTTGATATAAGCCAGTCAGGGGCAGAGAAGCCCCTTTGAAGCAGAGCTCGGTAACACACAACAGTCATTGATTGGGCTTTACTGCAAATTACTCTCCAAAATGTCTGGAGATATGAATACTCTATGCTTTAATTTTGTAAAGTTTCCTGAATTAATTATGGGTAGGAAGGCAGTGCATATCTTAATGTTTTAATTTCAGTGTCATCAATGGAAACCCGAATTCCCAGATAAAATAAGTTTTTGTACACTAGTATGATGCAGTAAACATATAGTGGTGACTAGCCGAAATAAGAGAGTTGAAAAGTGATTATCTTAAAAATGCCCCTACATTTTCCATGTCTTTTAAACTTCCACTTTGCTGGAATTTGGCATATCTGAGAGAATTTAGCAGTCATCTGTGTCAATCTGAAACAGCATAGGTACAACTAATGAAGGATAAGAATCAATTCCATAGGAATCTATTTGGATTATAGACACATATTAGACCACTGGGAATAAGAAATTTGATTTGCTTTGATCTCAAGATGATCTACGTAAGGGATATCTCCAGTGCAGTCTATACATCTGCTTTAGCACAAAAGTATTATGTATGAGGCCAGAAAAAGGTACAGTTAGAGAATCTTTTGCTAGGGTCTTCCGGAGAAGCATGGAAAAGCTTCCCCGAGGAAAAAAATCAGCCCAATCAATGTAGCTACCAATGTAGGCAAAATCCACTACGGTGCCACACATATGACCTAAATTATTTTTGTGGTGGCTAGGTTATAACAACGTAGGAATGCTATGTTACATTGAAAATTCTGGTTGAATGTAGTGGCAGATAGATTACTTCTATAGTGTCTTTCCAGTGGTAGATCATTTAACTCATGACCCTGCATGATGGAATAAATAGAACCCATACAGAAATGAGGGATCTACAGAGGCCAGAGATCCTCTTTTACAGAGGATTTTGAAATTTCCAAGTTTGATTTCATAGAATCCTAGAATCATAGATTAATTTAGGTTGGAAAAGACCTTTAAGATCAAGTCCAAGCATCCACCTAACACTACAAGTCTACCGCTAAAAAATGTCCGTAAATGCCACATCCACTTGTCTCTTAAATACCTCCAGGGTATTTGAGGTATCTCATTCTGCTTTAGTGGTGTGTGTGTGTGTGTGGAAAGACACACACACAAAAAAGAATAGTCTCCACATAGTCAATGATCTTTTGGATTTTTTTTTTTTTAAATAAAATGTGATTCCGACATAAAGCAATTAAAAACAATGAAATCAAACATTATCTAAAGTTGAAATGCAGTATCAACATCATTAGAATTTTTCTATTAGAAATTCTTAGAGAAACTGATCTTCTTAAATTAGATTCCAGGAAAACCAATCACAAAGACATTTGATTCTGGCAGTGCAGTATATTGGTTTGGAACAATTTGATAGTTCTATCAAAATTTTGCTGGAAAGCTTTAATAGAAAACTTTTCCACACTATACAGGGAGGGACTGTGAACATAGTACACTTCTTAGAGGTCCCATTTCAGGACTCTATCCCCATGCAACATTTACGTATCTTCTTTGATATCCTTGTAATCGTACATTAATCTGTACAGTTGTAGATATCTCTGTGTGGAAATCCTCTCCCCAGATCTGCCACAAAGTTCTTGAGACCCCAGAAGCCCTATTTTGGTTGATTCTATAGTAATGACTGTTAAAATGGGATGAACCACTGGTGATCTGCAATGAGGCAGTCATCACTTCAGCTTCAAGTATATTCAAGTTAAATTTTCATTGTCTATTCATTTGGAAGGTTCATGCTGTGAGAAAGGTTTTTGAAAGGCTGAAAACTGCCTCTGTGCCCTTGGTTTCCAGCTTAGGAGCCATTGCTCCTTGTTCTCTATCAGTACCAGCAGCACTAACAGAAGAAAGGAAAAGAAAGAAAGTAATCTTGGGAACTCTTAATGCTATTTGTCTACTACATGCATAGATGGAAGAATATTCTTAATGAGCCACAGAAATTAGAAATTCAGAGCCCTCCAGCAGTCAGGAAAGGGCTAGAACTTTCCCTAAATACCAGCAGTTCTGTAAGTCTGGTCAATTGATCCTGGATAAAAACAAAGTTGTTGGTATCTCAGTAAGCTGGTTAATGTGAATTAGACTAAAGCATTTCAGAGGTAATGGGGACAACTGGGTTAGCCAAAAAATGCATTAGGAAAATATGTTTTTAAAAATGTAACTTTGCAGGGCTGTCAGCACGAGGAGGGTGTGTGTCACGCCAAATGGAACGGCAACATCTTCCTGATAACTTTCAGGTTCCATTAGTGAGTTAGGATGCCTGTGAATTCAGTGTTATATCCATTAGTGAGCAAATCATGCACCTCTTTATTAACTGAATCTCTATCCATCTTAGAGACTATCCTTGCTTTTCTTAAAATGACACCAGGAAAAATGTGCAACCAAACAAATCAACTGAATTCAGTCTTCTACATCTGTAAGAAAAGCCATGCTTGAACACAATTATTATTTTAATAAAAAAAGTAACCTGTGGATTAATTTGGGGCCAAGCCGTGCTTTGGCTCCAGGTTATGTTGAAACAGCAGCCAGGGTCACAGATGCTCTCTTCTTCTTCCTCCTGCATGTTATACTTCACACAAGAACCATGCATAAATGCAATCTTTACATTCAGTGAAGGAAATATATGGACTGTGCCCTCCTTACTGTCCTAAGGTTGTATAGGGTAAGAGTTTAAAAAGCTATTAACAGGCTGAAACTCAAGATTGCTGTGGTTTCTTGCAAGATTGCAAGAAACTCAAGATTGCAGGTGGTTGGGTACCCGAGTCTGAAACATCAGCTCAGACCGCATTCCCCCTCATCCCCTGGAAGTTCTGATGGGTTTAATCAGATGGCTCATCCAAGTGCCTAGGTGCTTATTGCTTGCTTACATCTGCGCCAGTTTGCCAGATGAGAAGTCCGCTGCCTTAGATTTGATGCCTAAGCACTCACAATATCCATGAAGTTAGAGGAATACCAAGTATGAGGAAGCACAGTTTTGAGGTATAACAGATATTCGGGTGGACAGGCAAAGCTGGCATCTGCTTTCAGGATTTTTTTTTTTTTTTATCCAATTACTACTTTATAAGGGGAGGTGGAGGTGGAAGGTACCCTATTCTGTAAGTTATCTCACTCCTTTTGGAAGACTGGCTTTGAACCCTTAGGCCCATGAGGGATTTTGATCTCGGTCTCCCTCATCTAGAATGATTGCTCTAGTTGTTAGTTGTGATACAAAGACCACAGCAATGCTATGATCATCTGAGTGTGGCTATTAGTAGGCAGCTACATCTAGTAACGTGGAAATTTTTTTATGAAAACTCTTTTCAGGCTACATCCCTACTACACAGGCCATTGCCTTAGGTCTCCTTTGTGGCCAGCATGTTGTCCCATTGGTCCAGAAACATAATTATTTGGTTCAAAGTGCCTGCAGTAATACGAAGGTTGTGTTGCAACCCAGCAGTATGGTGCTTTTACATCAGAAACCTTGAGGGCAAGTGCTTCATGTTCTGGGATGTGACATGATGGTATCAGAAAGTGTATGAAGGTGGAAGGCCTGCTAGGATAGTGCAGAAGGACTGTAAAGGACAGAGAGCTGAACCTGGTAGCAGCTACTGGTCTGAACTGTCCCCAGATCTGGGCACAGGTTTTGCTTTGGAAGGAAACAATCAGTTCACACTGCAAGACAGCACTGGAGCATGTAGTGTGTACAATAGGAGCACCAGGAAAATTACAAGAACTGAGGGACTGAGTTATTTACCAGGGGCTTTTCTATCACTTTTTTGCACTCCTGGAGTGCAGGGTCCTGGAGTGGGTGGCCGGAGGCAGAACCAGGGCTGTCTGTCCTTCGACACCATTCCTCCATGCAAGAGAGATGCTGTGCCTGTCACAGGTAAAACCAGGCACTTTTCCTTGAAGACCTATAGGAGAAATTCCCCAAGGAGAGTTTGGGAACAGGCTTAGCTGTTACCCAAGGGGCACTTTCCTAGAGCAGTTCTGGACTCCAGCTGACATGAGCTGTAGTTAAGTAGCACAGACACATTTTTTTCATTCTATGGATTTCAACCCAGCTTTCCCAGGAGTCCAGAGATGTGGAGTTATTTTTCCTCCCATTTTTAATTTTTTTTTTTTTTTGCACATTTTTCTTGCATTAAGACTGAAGTCTGGAATGGTTCATTTATTTGCATTCCTGTCAGCACAACAGCATGGGGTTACGTCGAGAAGGATGACTTTCTTAATTACAATAATAGAGATTTTGAAGCTGTAACACTGTATCTTTCTTTTATGGACAGAAATATGCAGGGCAAAGTCCTAAGAATGTCAAATGATCCATCATGCTTCTCAGCTGTTGATGTTTTAGCAGAACAGTGAAATACATTTCTGTAGAGGTTGTTCCAAAGAGAAAAGTCTTTTCCAAAAACAGTTTTATTTGTACATAATAATAGTTTATGTAACAACACAAAGTTCACCTGCTACTTTGTGTGGAGACATCTTTAGAAGCAAATCCAGAAAAATAAAATCTGCACCCAATTTTATGATCCATAACTAAGTCAAGACTCCAAGAATGCAACATGATTAAGCATTTTATTTAAGAAAGACAGGGAGTATAGTACAAATTACTGCGTACCACATCAAAGGAAATGCAAGAACACAAAGTCCATGGGGCAGCTTGAACAAGTTATTTAGAACAGGAGCGTAATCATGACCTGAAGCTGCATTTTGAGAAATCTCAGTGTATTGTGCTAGATGGTTTTCATGTGGACAGCAGGACTATGCAGACTAAAATATTACACTTGATAAGGACCAGTCATGGAACTGCGTAGTTTTGCTGCAGTCTCTGTGGTCCAAAGCATCCCCTGAAGCACTGCTGGGCATAAGTAGCTCCTATGAGAGATGACAATCTCTGTGCTAACAGGACTCACTAACAACAACAAAAAACATGTCTTGAAGCAGAGCAGTAATTTGACCCACAGGTCAGTCCCCAAACCAGTAGCCTGGGAGCTGGGTGGTCATCCAGGGTCTCTCTGCCCCATGGAGAATCCCCGTGTAGCTAGAGGGCCATAAGGGCTCTGCTGTAGCCAGTGGCTCTCTGAGGCTGGGCTCTGCCATGTGAATTGTTTTATTCTTACATCCAAAACACACACATCTGCAAAAGTTTCATTTCAATGGCAAGCATGAATAATAGAGAGTAGACTGGAAATCAGATATACCATGGACCGTATAAAGTTGTCAGCAAAGTTAATGGTGAGGGATGACCGTTTGCACACCATGTTGAATGCCTGTATTCGGTTATCTTCCTTCAGACTAGGAGCAGTCTCTGTTAGAGCACCTCAAATGCCTGAGATGCACCAGGTGTCTGCCTGTGGAACACAGTAAAGTGTTGCTAGGTTTCCACAGATCAGGAGGCATTAGTTTGATTTGCATTTTTAAAGCATTTTCTTATTTTAAATTAATTAAATACTTCATGAATCATCTACATATAGTCTCATCACAGTGAGATTTTTCTTATCTACATCTCATTCTTTGAAGAAAATGAATGTCTTCTATTCAGGTGCCTATGTAACTACATTTTCAAAGATTAAACAAAAGAAACCTTGCTTTTTGATCATAGTTGCACTCTTTCATGAAGATTATAGTAACATGCATTCTTTTAAAAGTAATGCATAGGAAAAGCCAGAAATTGAAGTATTAGATTTTTGAATAAAAAATAGTGCTAATTCTTTAAAATAAAAAGGATAAGGATAATAATGAGCAGCTTTTATATTTCATTCCCAGAAGCACTACAGCTTATTATTTGGCCAGCTGCAGTAGAGAGGTTTCTTTCTGGTGGAACAGGTGGGCTGAGAAAGAGAGAGACAAATTCTTGCTCTGTATCAGCCGTCTGTCCACTAAGACATAAGGCTAAAAGGTGTCTGCTCGTATTCCAGTGTGAGGAAAAAAAACAGTCACGTTTTACATATTTAGTTTAAACTGCTAGTTTCTTGGGATTTAGATATGCTTTTGATTTAAATAACGCCTATGAAGTACAGTAATATCTGCAGTTCTGAATACACGGTGGCCATGAAACTTCAGTTTGAGGTGATTCCGTTGAAACAATGCCATGTTGGAGTTTTGTGCCAGTGTTCACTAAAGAGCGCTTCCTCCTGAATTACCTCTCCTCTTCCCTAGCCCTTGATTAATAATAAAAGTCACAGCCTCGGGTAATGCAGCTTTCATACGCTGTATCATTCAAGATCTTTACAGAGGCTGTATGTATCATACAGAGGCTGTATGTAAGACTGTATGTATCACTCTGAGTAAGGTTTCCCTCAATATGGAAAAGCTGGAAAAAAAAAAAAAGACAACTTGTTTAAATGAACTCTTTATCTGGATGACTTTAAATACTCTGACATCTATCTATATTTTTTTTTTTTGCAAAATGAATCAAGAATAATTAAATGGGAATGGTAACATCTGTCACCAATCAATGGACTTGCAGTAAAATTAAAATGATATTTTTTTCTCCTAAAATCCACTTTTTTTCATCTGATGCCATTCATTGAGATCAGATGCATTTCACTCTAGCTGTGTCAGATCTTGGAAATACGTAAGTAATAAAGTCCTGACGGCCAATGGCATGAGAACAATGGAATGTGCAACAATATAATCAGCAGCAAAATCTATATTTAATGCGTGGCATTCTGATACTATAAAATATGATGATTTTTAAACCTCTTTGTTCTTTCTCGACAGGTTCTACGGCTGCTAAGAATTTTTAATCTTGTGCCATTTTATCTTAGCTGATGCCTTTTTATTTTATTTTTTGCTTCTGACATTGGAAATTATTATATAAGACACATGAAGGAGACAAGTGAGAGAGTACAAATGGATAAAACAGTCTATACTGTGCTTAGCAAGTGTTAAGCAGAGCCAATAAGTTTTTAAACTTGACAGTCTCTTAATCCTTTGCGGTGAACTCAGAAAGAGGTTTTCTTGTTTCAAAAGCTACCATGGCATTCAATTGCAACCATTTTATTGCTGGAATTAGTTGAGCTCTATCACTTTTTTAATGAAAATGTTGCTTTGCAAGAAGGGAAAAATTCCAGCTCAGTCCAGCAAATTTCAGCTTTACTTACTCTAGTAAATGACAGATACAGTTTTTTATACTGTTCCCTTTCATAATAATAAACCCAATGCTATGCTAAAACAGTGTTAAGGGGATGGTGCTAAGGATATGACAAGAAAGCCAGGAAGCTTATAAAGAAAGAAAGAAGATCTGTCTACGAAAAAGCCTTAAGACAGGCACAAGAGGCCAACATGGCAAAAACCTTCAAAAACCAATCCAGAACCCTATAGGAGCCAGCTGGGGTTTTGTGGGCACAAGAACTCATTTTCTTGAGCTTAGTTTAGGATTACAATATTAATTTGCTCTGGTGAATTTAAATAGAAAGGATCAACATGCACTGGGACTCCAGGAGAAAACATCTTAGGGTAGGATTTATCTCGCATAACTTCAGCCATTTGCTGTCAGGTAGCTGCCCTAAGCTACTTGTGTTGCATCCATCGGTAGAGAGGGGTGTGCATCACTGGACTCATCTTCCTTCTCACAGGAGCCATTGATTACTTGGCTTAAACTATGTCCCTAGCTTTCAAGTGGGTAAGTAAAGTGAGATAAGCCTTGTCCCAAATGTCTTTGGTCATATGGAGAGTATACCTCCAGCAGCAGGTGGCTGGGGATGGAAATCATTTTGAGGATGTGTTTGTGGCCCTAGCCACATGCCTGGGACTTCTAATGCTGGTTGCAGGAGGGCTGGGGCCTGTCCACTCTTTTTTTCCTATGGCATTTTCCTACTTTGCTAAGTCTTCAGATTTCTGCCAAGGGTAGAATATTATGCCTTAACCTTGAAAGAAAATTTCTGCTTTTTCAGTGGGTAGACATTGATAGCCTAAAAATTTGCAGCTGTGAGGTGCTTTGGATAATATAGGGTGCCTCGGGGCATTCAAGGCAGAAACAGTCTGACTTTGCAGAATATACGCAAAATGGAGAATACGAGAAACTCAAGATTTGAAGAAACAGTTTGTGGTCATGTGAGATAGTCATGCTCTCAAAAGAGGGGAAGAGCCAATGTTTACATCTACCTAAAAATAAGGAAAAGGTTCAGGGGATGGTGAAAAGGAAATTGTTGTTTCTGATTTTTCTGAAAATAGGTGTTTAGAGTAAGCCCTCAGTTTCTGAAGTGTGGATTTTTTGGGGCCAGACTGTGGGAGCTTCAGAGCATCTCCAGCTTTCTGTGACATCAAATGTGATTTCAGGTGTTCGGCACTTCTCTAGATTTGGCTCCTCCACGCATGCTAAGTAACAAAATGGTTTGTGATAACATAAGCCCTCCTGGCAGCCCACTGACAGGTCCTATCCCTGTTAGCAAGCCATCCTCTGGAGTAGGACCAAGTCATCCTGTTGGCTCACCTCCTAGTCCTTTTCTCCTCTAGGTTTATAAAGTTTTAACATCTCCAGAGATCTCTTTTTTTTTGGAGGCATTAGAAAGCAATGGACTAGCAGCAGTTTGCAGTGTCTCTGCCCATCCCTTTCCAAAGAGTTGGCCACATCTCTGTGAAAAGAGATGGAAACTTTCACAGTAGCTTTAAGAAGGATGAATGAGGGCAGCGGCTCAAGCACTGGCTTGATCCCAGAAGAGGACTTTGCTGGAGGTGCTCATAGCCCCTGGGATCATTTTCGCAGACTGACACGCTGCTCCTAAACAGTGTGTTGGCATGTTCTTCGAACTAAGGAGAAAAACACAGATAAGCGGGCCGCAGGAAATAGCACATCTGGCACTAAGGAGGACCCACAGCTTGAGCAGGGGCCAGTAAGGGTGTAGGATTTGTTCCTGGTGAGGCTCTTTGAACAGCCCACAATCAAAATGAAGGAGGCCAAACTTCACAACACCGTTGGGAAACTTGGTATCAGGCAGTGGCTCTGATTCACTGAGACCAGAGATGGGGACATCAGAAGACAATGTAGCATGGAAAGCAGCACTGCATGCCACTGCTGTGGCTGCAGGCTCGTAACTCCTTCTTATTCTCCACATCTGCAGCACTTGGCTCATCCCCTCTGCCGGGCATGATCTACATATAAACATTAAAGTAATATGGCACTCTGTTGGCTATGTTTTGTCAGCTTTCCCTACTAATCCATTAAAATTGTGTTCATCAGTATGCTGGAGGTATATGAGACTACCATGCTATACTTTCACTTATAACCATATATGGGCCATGCTCACACACTGCTGGTGGGGGACTGAATTCTGATAAATCATCAGGTGGTCAATTTTGCAAGAAGCTGCAGCTCAGCAGCCTTTCCTTTTCTCTTCCAATTTTTTTTTTCTTTCCAGCTTGGACGACTGTAGAACAGATGAGAAGGTATGCAGGAGATCAGGAAAGTTGTTACTTAAATTGTTCTTGCATTTGATTTGATAAGAGTCCGAATGCTTCTGAAATCATAAAAAGGCAATTTTTGGGTCAAAACTAGCAAATACAAGAAAGCAACTGAAACTTCATTTGAGACTAGGACTCCAAGTTCAGTGACACACTGTGCGGTCTGGGTTATATTGTGATCTTCTCGAGACAGGTGGTGGTTGATAGACACAATCAGAGAAGCAGTGCACTTGGAGCAAAACCTACCGTCCAAGCTCTCATTTTCAGTGGAGTCACTTGTTCAGTCTCTCTAGATGTCTAGGGAGACTAGACATAGCAATACCTTACCACATATGAAATAGATATACTCTTATGAAAAGGCTAGGGAGCCTTAGCACCAAGAAGACTGTGCCATGCATATGCGTAATGGACACAGTTATTTTCAATGGGAGAAGCTGCTGTTCCCAGAGTGGTGAGGTATTCCCTTTGAGCTGTGCAGGTGCAGTGCAGGTGACTCCACATGATTCATTTAGTGGTTCATTCATCCAGTGGTTTATTTAGGTAAGAGCATTCCAGACACACACTTCAAACTGCCCACAGGAAATGCACCTTGCTATTCTACCACCTCGACCTTCTCACATTGGCAGCACATTTTCAGATAAACACATTTCAGGCCCCTTGCTTTTTCAGATTTTTCTCTTACCTTGTAGCCTGATGGTCTTCCTGTTCTTCCTCTGTTTTCATTCCACCTGCCTTTGCAGACCCAGAAAAAAATTGGCAGTGGCAATGCATGCAGAAAAGTTATGAGGTTTGTCAATCCCATCAAATGTGATTATCCTTAATTGAGTAGTTATTTTATTGAAACAAAGACCAATACTTTAGACTGTACCTGCTTTACCAGACGAACAGTTTTAGCAGACACTCATAAAACTGACTTTTATCTGTTGCCCAATAGATTTAACATATTTTTTGGTCAAGAGGGAAACTGGTATCAGGGCATCTCACCTATCATCCTTGAAGTGAGTCTTTTTCAGACTGGAAAACACATACCACTTGCCTAATTTTGTAGCTGTATTTTAACATTCNTTTTTTTTTTTTGCCTTCCTCTGGCTGCTGTGCATCACCTAGCTCACACATAAAAGAGAAGGACGTTTCTTTGGGATAACTGGGGAGCAGAGGACTGAGGGACTGAGTAATGCAATACATTTTGGAGAACAAAAGGAAGTTCAAACTCTGGATTTCTCTCTGGAATCAAAACAAATCCTTGATCATTAATTTATAAAGAAACATAAGAATAATATAGACGAAGTGAACAAGTCCGGCTCAGAAAGGACACTCAATATGCAGAAAGAGTTGAACAGTTACACAGCTCCATTCTAGCCTGACATAACGTAATTATTTGCCTGAATAAATGATATTTATACAATAAGATTATGCATACTAAGTAACTTGACTGACTTGAACTTAACTGATTTCAGTGTCATTCAGGTATCTCTTTCTTCTTCCGTGTTCGAGTTGGTCTAGGCTGAAGTGATGGAGCTTAAGACCTTGAAATAATGCTGTTTGCATCAGAAATCTGGATTTACAGGTATTTGTAATTTCCCAGAGCTTGGAGCCCAGTCTCTAAATCTTGTATCTATTTCTTCCTCAGTACAGTGGTGCCTGTGTTGAAATTACAGCAATGCTTCAAAAACAAAATCCTTTGAACAACCATACTTCTCTGCTGTTCTTTTCTCTGACCAATGCAGAGGGACAGATACATCAGGTGGAGATTTACCTTAGCCTGTGATTTCATGATTGCCCTATGCACACTAAAGCGAAGGCCGGAAGATCCAGCCTTGCCTCCACCCATGCTGTTTTGTATCCCCTCATTGCTGCTGTTTTGGCTGTGTGGTGCATCAGACTGGGGAACTGGTGGGATTGAAACACTAGGGGGTGGGTTGGGATTTCCGCTAATATCACTGCATCTTCAGATATATGTGTGGTGGTTTTACCCAGCTAAACAGCCGACCTCCACCACAACCGCTCGCTCACTCCCCCTCCTCAAAGAAACAGAGGGAGAAAATATGATGGACAAGGGCTTAAGGGTTGAGATAAGGACAAGAAGGTTGCTCACTAATTATCGTCACAGGCAAAACAGACTCAACATAGGGAGATTAATATAATTTATTACTATAACTAGCAAACTAGAGCAGTGAGAAACTAAAAGCAAACTGAAAACACCTTCCCCCCCATCCACCCTCTTCTACCTCCTCCCCCCGAGCAGCGCAGGGGAATGGGGAATGGGGGCTGCGGTCAGCCCACATCGCTTCGTCTCTGCCGCTCCTTCATGGTCGATCTCTGTTCCCCTGCCCCAGCGTGGGGTCCCTCCCACGGGATGCCATCCTTCCCGAAACAGGTCCTGTGTGGGCTTCCCACAGGCTGCAGCTCTTCAAGAGCTGCTCCAATATGGGTCCGTACCACGGGGTCCATCCTTCAGGAGCAAACTGCTCCAGCACGGGTCCCCCACGGGTGGCAGCTCCCACCGGATCACCTGCTCCTGCGTGGGCTCCTCTCCACGGGCTACAGGTCCGGCCCGGAGCCTGCTCCTGGGGAGCTCTCCATGGGCTGCAGCCTCCTTCAGGCCACATCCACCTGCTCCTCCGTGGGCTCCTCCACGGGCTGCAGCGTGGAGATCTGCTCCGCCGTGGTACCCCATGGGCTGCAGGGGGACAGCCTGCTCCACCATGGTCCTCACCACGGGCCGCAGGGGAACTTCTGCTCCGGTGCCTGGATCCCCTCCTCCCCCTCCTTCTTCACTGACCTTGGTGTCTGCACGACTGTTGCTCACTCCTCTCACTCCCAGCTGCTGTTGCGCAGCAGTTTTTTTCCCCTTCTTAAATCTGCTCTCCCAGAGGCGCAAACAACATCGCTCACTGGCCCAGCTCTGGCCAGCGGCGGGTCAGTTTTGGAGCCGGCTGGAGCTAGCTCTTCTCTGACATGGGGTAGCTTCTGGAATCTTCTCACAGAAGCCAGCCCTGTGGCCCCCCCTGCTACCAAACCTTTACTATGTAAACCCAATACAATATGTTTCCCTAGTCCAGCTCCCACCACTAGCTACTACTGTGGTAAGAACAAGTAACTATCAGTACAGGAAGGGAAACTACACCCATTTAGTGGCAGCCCACACTTAAATCAGCTTATCGTAACTGTGAAATCAACCTTTTAAGGCACCTGTACTGGGCAGATCACTCTCTAAAGATACCTATCTCTCCTTTGGCTGTAGAAGCATGAACCAGCCCACACCATGCATCCAGTTTTCCCATGGCTACAGAAAAGTGAGGTGAATCCCAACCCCAGACATTATGATAAGTGCCAGAAATTCATTTGTTGTTTGTTTTCCTGGTCTGATTGTGCTAAGTAGCCAGAACACACTGTAGTGTTCTCCTTGCAGTCACAGGTGCTGCAGCTCAGCATGGATGGCACTGCCGCTCATTTAGTTTTCATATCTTCTGATGTTTCAAGGAAGTAAGAACATGAATGTAGAACGAGCTGAATAAACAAACGAAGTAAACACATCTAATCTCACGTTGCTCCAAGGGTTTGTTTTCTCCTGTGCTACCACCATCCACTTGCCTTGACCTGTGTTTTTGGCACATGCAGTGATACTTGACAACTTCCTAAACATTGTTGTTCATCTAGGCCACACCAAGGACCTGTGCCTCTTCCCAGCATGGCGGAACTGGATGGCATCCCAAAGCAGCGTGGATGCCACCCACCAGACTAGTCTCTGCCTCACATGCATATTTTTTTCCCCAGTAATCTTTCTGATGAGTTTCCTTGAGAAAAAGCATTTTCAAGGAGATTTTTAATGAGAAGGGCTTTCATAAGATTCACATGAGCAGGAAGGTATGTCTCATGGGACATGGCATGGCAGATGATGTGAATGGGAAAGATGCTGGGAATGGTGGCAGTGGTGTGATTTGTCTGCTCTCAGCTTGCCTCAGGAGGGCTGTCAGCTTCTTATGGGGGCACAATGAAGGAGGGATTAGGGATTTTGTTGTCCTATTCGTTGCACTAGTTTCTGAGAAACAAGGAGATTTTTACCTCCACAAATATAATTAAGTGCATTTGGGAGGGAGGAAGGGAGTGGTGTGAAGTGGCTGTGAGTGGGGTAAAGAGGTGGTGGGAAGCAGGCACAGCAAGCTGGGAGGCTGCACCATGAAGCAGGAGGGGAGCAGGAGAGTTGCCTCCAACAACAGAACCAAGCCAAGACTAAAAGGTGCTGGAAAGAAGGAGGCTTCCTCTGGGGCAGAGAGGAAATGGTGGAGTTTGTTCAGCCCAGGAAGCCACCAAGAACTGCAGGATGAGTGAGGAGGAATGTAGGAAAGGGCGTGATGGGGAGGGAGGAGTTTTGTGTTCCAACCATTTCATGCAGTCTGCTTTGCCCAGTAGTCTGAGCTAACTAACTCAATTTAAAGAGATGCCTTGTTCCAGTTTATGAGTTTGTATTCTAGTAAAACATTGTTTTAGAAACTGGAAACCTCTCAGTGTCTCTTGGTGCGCTCACTTTCCAGAAAGAGTGGGGTAATTCTGACTCCAAGTCCTGGCCAACTTGGGGCCCTGCTGCAGATAAAAACGGAGGTTTGAGGAGGACAGCATGGCAGAACTATTAGTAGCACCTGGAAGATGAAAAGAAATCAGATTTGAAGGCTGTAACTGTGCAGAGCTTCACAGATTGAGGGCTACCCTGCATGCTGGGTCTCAAATGCTTCTTTTCCACTGAATTTCTGTGTGCAGCCAGACTTTGAGTATATTCTACTTTTGCCAGAGGTCTGTCCATGTATGATGAGCAACCCAGAGCTATTTCTGTGTACCCAGAAATCTCAGATTCGTCTGATGTGCATGCACAGAGAAATTCTAATGTGTGGTTGTAAGAGTCATTAAAGCTGTGCAGTTTCCAGAAAAAGCTGGATGGTCTTATTGCACATGCATGTATCAATGACACAGCACTTGCATATTATTTGCAGGCCTTCCAAGAAGCGCTAGATCTACAGTACATATGCTGCAATATAGATTTGCACTTCTACAGCCAGTTGGATGTGTCCAGAGATGCTGAACTTACTGAGTATCTGCAGGCCATAAGGGAAGCATTTGCTGCTTCCCAGAAGCATTGGATTTACTGCGCGTGCATAATGCGGTGCATGTGTCCATATTTTTGTGTGGGAACACCTGGGCAGAAGTATGGGAGCAATAAACAAGTGTTCAAGGCTGAAGCAAATGAACGGAGGAATAATGTGTTAGGTGAATCAGGAGAAAAAGGTCGTGACAAATGGCAATTTGACGGGTGTGGGAGAGCTTGCTATGGCAATGGCAATGCTTAGCAGTGGGACGGGGGCTCCATGGGGGTTGAGCCGGTCCATGTGGTGGGGCTCCCACCCAGGCTACCAGTCCCCCTGCCACCCAGGGAAATCTGTAAGAGCCCCCAGAAACCACCCCCCCTTTTGGCTGCATTGTGATTGGGCTGGTTCAGTAAGGTGAAGGGGTTCTTACAAGCCAGATGAGGGCAAGCGCAAGAGAATGGGAGCCACAGCCTGACGAGGGGCTGGGCAGGTGCAGGGAAATCCTTTCTAGCATCAGGTGAGTGTTAGGTCAGCTCTGCCTCTTGCAGGGAGTTCAGGTGAAGCACTGCAGGCTGGCGGTTAGGGTGCCAGTCTGTGAGGACAAGCCCTCAGTGAATTAGGAAAGGGGGAAATTGCATTTTCTCAGCTCAATATGCTGATGAATTACAGTCTGGGATATTTTAGCCCACCAGTTGTTTTTTTTTTTTTTTTTTTTCTATCTAGATGCACAACCAAATCAGGAGTGAAACCTTGCATTTACTTCAAAGCAGAATTGTTACACCCACGACATGTATGCAAGCAGCAGGCTCCCTGGGGTGCTGCTTGGTGATACTCTGGAAGCCATGGAAAATACACACATTTGCATGTGGGACTACAGAGTGACCACTGGAGAGCCTCCAACCACTTTGCAGGCTCCTGGAGGTGCAGAGAGCTCATTTCAGTCCGTACCACCAGTCAAACTGGCTCTTCTTGGCACAAGCAGGTGAACAGTTCCACTGCATGCATGTGTGAATCAGATTAAAAGATCAGTTTAATAATTTTTATGAAAAGTAGTCACTGCATATGGCAAAGTCATTTTCACATCTAGTGTCTCAGCCATTCGCTTTTTAGTACCCCGAAGGGGATTACAGCAATCGACTAATTGCTTAACAAATTGCCTTTGTAAACCAAAGGCATTTTCGAATGGTATGAGACCAGAAAACTTTTATTTTCTTGCTCTTCTATAACTAAAGTTGTCCAAACTAATGCTTTTTTAAACTTTGGCATTATAAATGGATCTCAGGCTGAGCTTTTATTTACCAAGTCATAGCTGGAAGCCAATTCTGATGTCCAAGTTATAAAAAATCCCTGAAAACAGCACCTTCTAATGGAAAAGCTGAAGTTGTCTAAGCTTTGGTGAGACAAATGTGCCACTATAACAACACAAAATATCTGTTTTTTCTCTACTCAGAGCCTCGTCACAATCTTTTTGTGAGGAATTTGTATTACTAGAGTAGACTTCCTCTGTGGAATGTGTATTCTTTACTGTACTGATGAATCTAAAACCCTATTTGTACTCAGATGGAGAACTTTTCTTCTTGTTTAACACTGCAGTGTTCTGAACAACCCTGTAGATACTGCTCATCACATACTGACCAGTTTTCTGTCTTGCTTCCAGTAGAAGTTACTAGCAATTATGCTAAAATCTGACTAAACTTCTTTTTAGTATGTCTTCCAGAAAAGCTTCCCTGCATAGCAGAGCATACACTTTCCTTAATCTTGGCATTTTGCTCTTCAGCTGCCGTCATTCCATCTGAAGCATTTACTTTGAAATGCCTGCCAAATATTTTTGCCCCGGTACCACAATAACAGTGCAGCAATGTGGGAGTGATTCAACTGGGTGCGTTTACAACGAGAGCAGCCTGCAGAGGAACAGGATCAGGAAAGTGGTCTATGCCCTAGGTTCTCCTAGTGAGATCCAAATCCTGAGCAGATCTGCTAAACCTCACTAAAGGTCATGCTTTCATTCTCATAAGTTGTTGTTCCTTCTGATAAACAGGACAGCTTGCATGTGAGTTGTTTGGGTTTTGCTGTCCATTTTACTTTTATAAATTAATTTCAAAATAAGTGCATTCTAGAAAAAGTTGCATTAGGCAGTCTTCAGCAGTGCTAATCTGCCTAGCTCTACAGAGATCAGGGGAGCTCTCCTGACTCACACCAGCTGCCTCCTGGGCCCTTTTCTGTGGGTAGTTAACTATTGCTGTGGTTATTTGGGCAGCATACCACGTGCCCGCTTTTTTTCCCCTAGGAGAATGCAAACAGCGAGGTACCTTGCAGGCCCTGCTGTTAAACTTTAACACTGATGTATAGGGAGTATTTTGCAAAACTCAGGATGTCCAGGCTTCAGCTCATTCAGATCCTGTCCACCTTGTAAATCCTCCTTGCCCCACTTCAATGGAGATGAGGGGTTGTATGCCAGAGGTTCAGCTGAGAGAGACCACCCAAGGCATAGCTCGTTTCACTTCTGCTGACCTTCTCTGATATGCCCATCAAAGCAGTGATTAAAATACAGAGCAGGAACTTTGTGTAGTGCAAATGTGTTCCATCAATCTCCTTTTCATCTGGCTCTTCAAATACTTCAGACCTGAGTAATAAACTGAAAATTTTGCAGACAAGAACAAGTAAATGTAAAGACAGATTTTTTCCCCCTGTTCTGGAGCAGGACGATCTGTTTACCTTTCCAAAGGAGCTGTCAGCAGAGTGGTCATCATGAAATATGAAATCACAAATGGTACACTCCTAGGAAAACAAGTACATGTAGAAACTTGTTCCTTCTATTTTCAAGAGTGTTTTTTTTTTTTTTTTTTTTTTGCTTTCCCTCTGCTATTTGAGTTTGGCAGCAGACTTTCGTTTTTAGTTCTAGTGTAGCCTGTAATAGACTCTTAGTCGCCCGCTGTAACTAGATGGGCCTGAACCTGCGAACGTTTTACTCACCTGTTTACCTGCAGTTGTACAAGCACATAGGTCAGGAAAGTCAAGTAAGTGAATGAGCAGAGGACCATGATGCCTTCAGGTTAGATGTGCTGCTACATGTATAAACAATAAGAATCCTGCTATACTATTTAAACAGTCTCCAGAGCTATCCTCCTATGGACCCTACTCTATTGGTGTCTTCTCATTGCCAGCCTAGTGCTGCTGGCTCCAGTGGATAATTTTCCAGATATGAGATTAAACCTGTACCTGAAAAAAGAAAATGGGTTTCTAGAGGACCTAAAGAGTAAAATGGCATGGGTGGGGGCTTTGCACTGCAGTTAGAGTAAGTGGACATACTCCATGGAGAAAGAACCTATTGCTTCCCTTGAGCACTGTGGAGAGCCCAACCCACAGCCAGCACAGCAGGCTTCAGCAGAGAGGAGGTTTCACAGCTGGTGCTGGAGTTTCCTTGGGCCCCACCGTTGTCTCTCTGCTGGCAAGCCAACACACACACGTATCCATCTTTCTCCAGACACAGCTTGCGGGGATGTGATATACAGTGCAATTCCTTATGTGGGCTTTCTGAAACTTGGTTCTATATATATCTGCCCTCTCCTGCGGCTCTGAGCCTCACAGATTCATACAACACATACACCCATACAGAGAAATGTAGCAGAAACCTCTTGCTTCTACAGTGTTTTTTGTGCTTTGTACACCCACACAGGGGCTTTTTTTAGTTTGGTCTGTAATCTTTGGATATGGGATGTTCTTGCTAAATCATCTCAATGTCTAGGAGACGTGCACTGGAGGAAATCCAGGTACTACTGCCCTGTTCTCTGGAGCAGGGCCGAGCCATACCCACATGTACCAAGAGCTCATGCTGGCTGTTAGGTCCCTGTTGGAATGATGTTCCATTCTCTGCATAGCATCATGGTCTCCTATGCCCTTTGCAGAGGTAGGGATCTGTGAAGAGCATGAATAAAGTTGTCTACATTTTGACTGGTCATTGTATGGAGGAAGAAAATTGAAAGTCCTTGGACGTCTCCGTTTCATGAGCACCCACAGAGGTGGCAACTACGAAACAGCCCTTAGCATCCTGGCAGCTGGCCCTGCTGGAGCCAGGTGCAGTGCATGCATGCAGTTTCATATGGATTAGGCCTTTAAAGGTGTTTCAGGCCTGCATACCTCTCTGTCTGCCTAGAAGTGAGCAAATATGTAAGTTAATCATATGATTACAGTAGCACAAAGCAGCCTCTGCTGATGTGCTGCGACTGGTGGCGTGGAGACCAACCACAGTCACAGTAGAATGAGAAGTCCTCTCTACTACACTGCATGCAAGGAAGGAGATCTGACACAGACACCACTTCAGCTCTTCACCATTACACTTAGTTGAGATGGGAGGTGAGGGTAAAGGAAGATTACAAGGTGCTGTGGGAGCATTTTGGGGAGCCCAGATCACTGATCTGGATTCTTTAAACCATCAGAAAATTAGTCACCTACTAGTCTGCTTTTCTGGTCATATAATCTGGGGTGTCTCCTGCAGCCATTGAACACAGATGCACACCTGCAGGGTGCAACTCATCTTAAGATAGGTGTCTAGGGGGATACATAAGGTTAATTATCCTTTGGAGATGCCCATTGTTTTCCATTAACTTTAGGAAAAAAACTGTACAAACTGAGACAAAATATGTGCCATTTGGACAGATTAAGATAGGTGGGACAAATTTGCACCCAGATCCCTCTCATGACACCTATAAAGACACCTTTCATCTGAGCAAAACAAAGGATTGTCCCCAGCAAGTTCCTACCCACATCTGCCCCAGAGTTAAGGATACTTTTCTTTTTCTGTTTGGGAATTTCTATAACTTCTCTCATGTTAGTGTTTTGTACCTTCCGGGAGGCTTAGAAAGCTTTGATAAACTAGCAAAGTCAGTTACCTGTTTCAGCCCTCTTCATCCTCTCTGAGTAAAAAATGAATGACAAAAAAATGTTTCAAAGGTATTTAGGTGGAAATCAGAGACAGATCAGAGCAAACAGGAGAATGAATGATCCATGCAGATGGTCGTTGAGAGAAGCTGGGCTCCTGCGCTACACCATTGTTTTTGCAGGTGAGATCTTTGCCTTCTAAAGCTGAGGAAGTCTGAAGACTGGATGGGTTTGAAAGACACACATCTGCCTTTGAATTCTATTGTTATTATCATGGCATCATTTTACATAATTGACACCTTTCACAAAAAAAAAAAAAAAAAAAGTGGTTTGGAAGATATTTTGTTTATACTATAGCTAAATTCTGCCTGAGCTGCCTAGTCCCACTGAACCATACCGTATATTCATCAATGCATAGTTCTCTTGCATTTCAGTATTTGTTATGAAAACCAAAATTCTTACTCTGAGCTATTTTTGCTGGCAGAGCTTCAAAGGGAGAAACTGCTTTACTTCATGCCAACCTCTGTAGCAGTGGGGAAGAATACGTCTCCTAGGATCATTTATATCTTTTTAACCTTTCGATGAAGATTTGTCTGAACACATTTTTTCCTTTAGTACATACCTGCAATGACAGGAACTTGTTTGATAAGACTCTGACATAAGAAGTTAAGTGCTCTTGTTTAGTGAAAATAAATTGACCTGTGAATCAAAAATATCTTTTAGTTTCTTTCTTCACTTGTTGGCAAAACTAATAAAAGAATTTCTAAACTGCAGAAACATAACATCCTACTCCTTTCATGGAAGGGTAGCCATTATGCAGTGTTGCTGCCAGAGCTGAGATGACAGACAGATCTTCCAGCCCGTGACAGAACAATAGCAAAAAGGGACACTTTATGCTGGTTAGGGTAGAGTGAAATCTGCTGGTTTTATGTCAGCAACTCCACCAGTTATTTCCCAGAAACTTTACCATACACACGTGCAGGGCTTCCACTCCAGGCTATGCCTTGACTTGTAGTGTAACAAGACATTCACAAGATCAACCAAATTATTGCCATCAGCTCCCATTTATCTGCTGTTTCAATTCATTCCAGAAAAGGTTCAAGAGTTACTATTTGTTTTGCAGAAAGAAAGCATCAGACGTGTCTTGGTGGGAGCCAAGATGCCAGAACTGCAGCCATGCTGAGGCGTGGAGATGGGTGTGCTCTGCCAAGACTGTGCCGGGGAGGCTGTGCCGCTGTGGTGGGCACCATCCTACTACTCTTGCGATCTGCAAGGATGATTAAAACACAACAGGCTGTGGTCAGCAGTGATTTGGGCACATAAACCATGCCCACTCTAAATGAAGAGAAAAGCCTGCATTGCCATGGGATCTTGCTGTTTCCATGGGTCTGGACATATGTGAGGCTAGGCTAAAGCTGCCTGGTGCCCAAAGCACCTTACAACATAAAGCCTCTTTGGCTCCCAGCTGTCCCCATGCTGTGATGCCAGACAAGTGGCACCAAGTGGTCCTCTCCTCTTCTCAAAAAGGCTGGGGTGAGATGGGAAATCCTCTTCTTTCCCCCAGAAATGTGGTGAGTTGCCCAGTCCTCCTCCTGCCGTGGCACAGCAGTGGTTTCCCCAGGGACATGGGCTGGAAGAAGGACACTTCCCTCCCTGTCTCAAATGTGCTTCCTACTGTGGGGCATCCCTCTCCACATCTACTGTGCCATCATCACTATGTAACTGGGATTGGCCAGGCCAGCAGGCCTTGAGATTACAAATTTACAGAGGTCAGAGCAAACCTCACTGCCCCTGCCTGTGTGCAGACTCTGGCAGATGTTGGTCTTTTGCAGATGTTGTCCAGAAAGGGGAGATGTTGATAAAATCACTATCGCATGGTGTGCACAGGTCTCAAGGTATTATAGCAGTTTAGCTCCAAAGTCCATCTGGATCTTCTGGTAACTGAAGATGAAAGACGGTATACCATAAAATGCAGTTGCAGTAAATACTGTCTTAAATCAAAAATAAGATGGTAAGGTAGCACTCAGAAAAGCTCTAGATTACAATAGTTGTGTTATGTCCCTCTTTCAACACACCTGGTTTTGTTCAGGTAAGATCAAGTCACACTTACCTGTCTGGGATTTCTTCCGTGAACAGGTGTAGTTTTATCCACAGGTTTTATATCTTAGGACAAAAACTAGGTCTAAGTTCCCTGATGCTAAAGAAAAATACAGTACAAACCCAAATTTCTTCAGTGCAGGGCAGTGGGACTGGATCCGTGGAGGAAAATAGTTGGTGTTGAGGACTCAAAGTCTACAAGATAAGTCTTTTAAGGTTACTTTCTTTGGAGTAGTTCTAATCTGGTCCCACAGACCTAACGCCCAATAGCAGCTGGACTGCATTAGGTGGGCCAAAATGAAGGAAAGGGGGTTGAGAAGGAGATTTGCTTCTAAAGCACATCTTTGATTTGAGCTAAAATTTGAAGGCCCTATAGAGTTAGTGAAGGTGTACCCCAAGTCTCCCATGTTCCCTGACTGGATGGCCTTTGTCTCTGACCAGAGTCCTTCAGGCCTAACACCATTCATTCTGAGGTCTGGGCCAGTTCTTCAAAGGAACAGGAATTCAACTAGCAGCAACTACAACATACTTGTCTTTGTTTGGTAATCATGTGTCCTCGTGTGGATATTCATCAGAGTCTTTAAAGGTGTTTGGGGGTCATCACATGAGTCATTCAGCAGGTGTGTCAGAAGCACTACTGTGTTATGGGAGAATGCTCCTTCTGCAGAAATAGAAAAGTAGTAACAGGGAAAACCAGAAGAAATATCTGAAGTGTGAAAACAGATTATTCAAAGCTTCTGTCTCTGTCATTTGTACTTTGTTGAATATGAATAGATGCAATTACTGCAAACTTTGTAAAACAGCAAGTGAACACTTAGAATTCTTGCATATCTTTGATATATATGTAATAAATTATAATTAAACATTGCAGTGGTTACACACATGATAATGTATTTCTTCTATCATATGCTTTCAGTTATTCTTTAATTCATATATTTTCAGCTTCTTGTAATGTTCGCTTAAGTATGTCTAACTTATTTTCCTGCTCCAGCATTGTCTTTTGCTTGGCAGAGATTGTTATTTTTTCAGCTTATCATTGGGGGCATTCAAATTATTTATTTATTTTTATATAAGCAGCGTAAGGGCTGCCAGCAGAACTTCTTGGAAAAGTGCTTGGCTTAGCCTCATTCTGTCATCTGTAAGGTAGCCAAGCAGGGCACTTTGTTAGTACTCTGTGAACAATGGGTACTATTGTTATATTAACTTGGTTTCATTTCTTGGGGGAGAAAGGAAAGATTGGTGGATTTAGTGGGAGATAAACTAAGTAACAGGCACATGCCCAGTTTGGATTTTACTGACAGCAACAAAGTGTCTCCAGTTAACATCACTGGGAATGAGGTTAAACTTTTAGGATTATATCTATTTCACCAGCTGTAGTCATCTAAATGTTACATTTCTGAACTTGCCCAAAGGCTTTCTCTGTCAATGGAGAGAAGCTGTAACCTCCTGAGGGCAAGTGGGTCCCTCCCAGGGTGCCTGGGAAAGGTGTGATGAATTGGCCTCCCTTTGCTGCTTGCATCATTCTGCTCTCCACATTGTTAACACTACAGCATTTTTACTGGAGAATCTTGACCTGTGAATATCCCACAGTGGTGGTTTGAATATGGTGGGTTGCTGCTAGAGCTTGGGCAGCATTTTCAAGGCCTGCAGCTGAGCAACAGCAGCCTTGCTCATGCAGAGGAGCATCAGGGAACAACACTTGAGCATTGGGTGAATGATCTGACCTTGGAACAGGAGCTGGCTTTAGTGCACATTGTGCCTGACCTAATTAGCCCTGAAATACCCAGTCCTTATCACCATTTCCCCTAGCAACAATACTGCTTTCAGGCTAGAAGACTGATTTCCAGGCAGCTTTTCCTCCATGCCCAAAGGCTTCATGCATAGGTCCCTCACTTCATTTTCCATCTGTAATGACTGCAAAGTCAGCTTCACACTCTGCACCTGAAGGGTGGAGTCTATTCCTGGCACATTCCCTTTCATTTACAGGATTTACTAAATGATGTGAGCGGCAGCTTGAGTGCTGATGTGCATGGATGGTGCCTTTGGAAGTGTAGAACTTCACCTGGCCTACACTGAGGATACATTTTTGTTCGGCTTCCCTACTAGGAGAAATTCAGACATATCAGCACATCACATGACTGCTGTTGTGTCTTCCCTATCACTGTTAAAAGTAGAGTTAGTGTGCCATTGCAGAATTAAACATATTCAGTGCTTTTGAAGAAGTCTGAGACTATTTGCTACTTGTGTATTTCTGGAAAGATCAAACTTGAGAATAGCTGCATTGAAAATCAGCACTTGTATTGTTTGAACTAGTAAGAGCTGGGTTTTCGGGGCTGAGTGGTAAGAGGTAGAACTGACCTTCATGCCTTCATCCCTGTATAAGCTGCAGACTCTTGCAATGATCCTGTGTTTCTTGCAGATCTGTCTGTGGGACACAGTGATACACCTTTGGTGATGTGGCAGACCTAAGCCAGGTTTTTGTGGGGTAGAATGGAAGGAGAACAGCAAAGAAGTAGGGTTTGGAGCCAAATCCCAGGTAATTATTTTTGTTTACTCTAAAATGTCCTTAGATGTCTTTGACATAGGTTGTACTCAGTTTACATGCAGAGCCAGCAAGTCTCACGCACCCAGTGCGAGGCTCAGGCTCTGCTTCCCACCCCATTCTCCTCTCCTGCAGTAGCCATGTCCCACACATGTAAAGCACTGCCAGAAGTCACAAATCCCAGCTGCTGCCTGGTTTGACAGCATGTCCCCAGCCATGTGCCCCCCTTGAATACACATATGTGTGTTTGGCCATCACCCAGCATGGTTCTGCCTCATCCATCAGAGGAAGCAACTCTGGGGAAGTCTCCCTGTCAGCTCAAAAGTCCCTTTGCATTTCTAAGTTGCGCCAGCTTAAACACAGCATGGCTTATTTTAAGCTTTGAAGGAGTCAAGCTAATAGCTGTTTAAAATAATTTTAACATTAAAGTGAAGTCAGAGTACTTAAAGTTTTGAGCAGTTTTTAAGGTGTCGTAATGGAAAATCAGTGCAGCTCTGACAACAGTCAAGGTGGTGTGTAAGGAAGTTGCAGCTTGCAGGAGAATATGAAAATATGGCAGAAACAGCTTACTGCCAGAGACAAGGGGACAGCTGATGTCTAGAGCAGGAAAAAAATCTCTGGGGTTAACAAGAAAAAAAAATCTGAAAGTGTTCCAAAACATTTCACCAAAGAAAGTCCAAGTGTTAGTGACAGATGTTAATGATGTTGCTTAATGCTTGACTGGCAGGTAGTCAGATACTTGTGAGCTGAGTGTGGCTTAAGAGCTTACTTGAAAGCAAATAGAAGCTTGCAATGAGGCAATGCTGGTTCCCGGTGCTGGGAGGAACATGGGAACTGTAGGGAGTTGGGAGCACACATCTGTTTAGCCCAATATCCTGTCTTCAGCAGTGGCAGATGCTTTGGAAAAGAAAAAGAAATACGGCATGTATAGAGCATTCCTTCCCCTCTTATAATCCCCCAGCTCCTGGCAGTCAACAGTACAGGGACTCCCTAATGCCAGATATTGCATCTGGACCGTTGTTTTTAATAGCCACCAATGGACCCATCTTCCATAAATTTGACTAATCCTTTTTTGAATCCATCTATATTTTTGGCCTATGCAGCATCCTACAGCAACAAGCCCTTGGGTTGAATTATGCTGTGTGTTAGAAAGAAATCTCTCGTGTCTGTTTTAAACCTGGTTCTCAGTAATTTCACTGGGTGTCCCAGTTCCTGCACAGTTAAAAATAGTGAACAACTGTCCCTTACTCTGACTCTTGAGGCTGGCTCATTTTAGAGATCTGCTTTTTCCCTTATCCAAGCAGAAAATGCCTATTCACTGAAGAGTTAAAACTGCTATCTGCTCTGCCTCCTCTGTTATACACTGCTTCAAACAGGGTCACCCTAAGGCATTTAAAATATGAGTATACCATGTTACACTACTTCCCATATCTTCTGCCTGACTACAACGTTTATATAGTGGACTATATTCATATATGCTTAAAAAGATAATAAGTGCTTGCAAAAACAGTCTCCTGTATTTCTTTTTCCTGATATGGTGGATCCCAAGGGCTATGAATGGTGGCAAAGGGAGGACTGAAATGATCCTTGTTTCAGGGCATCTCCACTGGCCGTTCCCAGCATCTCCACAGGGACCACCTTCAGCCATGGGGGATGGAGCACCCTGCATCCACCAGCCTCTACCACTCAGAAGCCGGAGGTTATGACTCCTCTCTCTCCACAGCGCTTTTGAGGCTGCCAGCACAGTGGTCATTGTGCTGGGAAACCTGGAGGAGAGTGTAGACGTCTCTTAAAAGCTTATAGCTCTGGGCCTGTGACAAGCCATCACAGCAGAAGGGTCTGAAGGTCTTTCCAGTAGGATTAACTTCTCTCCCCTGTCTTTTCTCTGGCTGCGGAGACACCTTTCAGTGTCCTGCAAGGGCAGGGTGAGGGAGAAGCCCTGGCTTTAGGGACTAGCTGCAGTTCGCAAGAAGCAATGCTAATTCCTGTGGCCTCCCTTTTAAGATATTGTTACAGCTGGTAGCTTGTGCTGCTTCCCAGTGAAAAGTCCCTCGCTCCCATGTCCCCCATAGCACTTTCCACCCTGCAGTGGGAGGCTCTGCCAAAGAGCAGCTGGGTTGCCCTGAGCATCTCAGCCATGCAAAGAGAAAAACAGACAATTTCTAAGCAGCTCTTGATTTACGAGCATTTACCCAGCAAAGGTGATTAGCCCAAAATGTTGACCTAAATCCACCAGTGGGAGGCAGCTCGGTTGCTGTTGTAATTGGGCTTACCTCATACCTTCAGATCAGTATCTGATTTATCACCACAGCGGTTCTGCCCTGAAGTACTGAGCCTAAATGTTATTCTGCTTCCCTGGTGGAGAAGTCACAGGGAGACAAGTTTAGAGCCAAAATTTCAGAGGCAGCTTCCAAATATTTTCATCTCTTCCAGCCTTTGAGCTTTTGGTTTGAGTTGAAATAGGTGGAAGCTCTGAAATCTGGAAGGTTGCTTCATTAAGTACAGAAAATCTAGGTGCCTGTTAACAGACCAGAGCTCTCTCTTAGTTAATAATCCACTCTGCAGCCACTGGACACCATCCATGATCTATCCAAGAGTGTTCACAGAAAATATTTGCATGAAAATCTGAAAAATAGAAAACCATGGTAATGACCTACAGTAGATGCTTCAGTGGCCACGTTCACTGGAAATAGCTGGTCTAGCTTTGGTGCATTAAACCCCAATTAGGCCCCTGAGATTTGAACATGCACGTACATGTTTTGCTGAATTGGTGCCATGCTGCATAAAAATGACATTTCAGACTCTGAATTTTGAATGTACAAATACTTTGGCACCAGAAGGGTAGCATGCAAAGAGTTAGAGGCACAAATCTGCAGGGCACATTGAGGCCCTTGTGAAATATGGCCCTGGATTTTGGCAGCTGAATTTAACTTCATAGCCAGAGGGTGAAGAAAAATATATTCGGATTTCTATAGTAAACAAATCTAACAGACCTTAACTTTAGCAGTGAGGCTATTACCACTTGCATTCAAAAATTGCATTTTTAATGTGTTATGTCACTTAGTACTATTTAAACTCTTTTCTTCTCCATTAAAATAGGCGTGTTAATATGTACTACAGGAGAATGTGCTCTTGAAATGACAATATTTGGTTTTAATCCTTACATTTCTTTGAACAAGTTTGTACATACTTCCACAGCTCTAAAAGAAATTATCCTTCACATTTAGTGATGGTGAATTTGAAACAAAATGAAATGGTGCATTGCACATGAAAATTGAGCCTGGATAATTGTGAAGGGTCTTTTTGACAGCCACTGCACTGTAACTGGAAGGTCACTGCTAAACTGTAGAGCAATTATAGTCCTCAGCAGAACTGCTTTACTTCTGTTTTACACTAGAGTAACTTAATAAAGTAAAATTGGACTGGTGCCATGACATTTTGGGAACTGTATTTTGAAGCCTCCTTCACACCAAAGTAATTTGCTGTGACATGTTGCACATGTCTCAAAAACACATTCGGAGATAAATCATTAAAATTGCCAGCCAGCACTGCATTGTAGCTGTGCACTGAGGATGTCGTCCCGACATTCACCAGATTTCCTATCTCCTGCAGGAGACTGGTACCACAGAACGTGAATAGCAAGCAGAAACTAAAAGGATCATCATTTCAGAGGTTTGCGTCCCGTTGTGTCCCTGGGGCTAAGGACACTGTGTTAACACCTTTCTTCCTTACAGAAACCCCGGCGTGATTTCTGACACGTCGTGGCTGGGTGGTGGGAAGTGATGCCACGATCTCTGTTTGCAGCCAAGGTTTTCACTGTGACTGCAAAGAGACTGGGAGGACCCTTCACACACACACGTTTGAGTCCGGGTGTCCTCTTTGATACAAAGCTGTTTACTTGGCATGTTTCCTACAGCAAATACTGACCAAGGGGATTAGCCTGCTGACCCTCCTCACATCTCAGTGCTAAATCACTGTTCTGCTTTTACTGTGCTTTTTGCTAGTATTTGTCCAGCCAAATTTTAACAGCAAGGCTGCCTGCAGGAAGATGTTTTGCTAGGTGCTACCGTCACCATTTCACCCCTTGCAGCTTTCATGCATATTCCATAGTTGTTGTGGAGCCTCACAGCAGAAATTCTGCGTGACGGTGAAGAGCCACTCACCTGCTGTTCACTCACAGCTGGGCTGGGACCCAAAAAGAGGAACTATCTGCAAAAAGCGAAACATTTAGAAACATCACAAATTAGTCTGGGTTTAGGCAAATTTCCTCCAAACTTGCAAGAACTGTGCTGGATTGAGAACTAGCTATGGGTAGAAATCTTTTAGAGAGAGAGAGAGAGAGGGAGGCTGGCTTTCTTCCTCTTGCTGATTTCTTCTCCTGAGGTGAAGCATTAGAGGTTTTTTGTATCTGCTTCAGAGCTATGAACGCTTGAAAAAAAAAAAAGAGCATGGTTTTATTCATTCTTGTTGTTTCTCTGTTGATAAACAAGGAAGAAAAAAGTCTTAGGAAAGGCTCCAGCCCTACAACCGATTCCACGAAAGCTCTTGTTTATGCATTAAATCACTGCATGACCTCCAGGGCTGCCTGTTGACCATCAGCTATGGAGTCAGCATTCTAAGGAAAGAAAACACAAATTCACAAATTGCAAATACAACCATGATCTTAGAAAACACTGACTTTCCTTAACTGCTGGCAAATAAAATCCTTGGAGACAGAAATAAGTCTTTAAATATGAGTTTTATAAGCTTAGGCTTTTCAACATAGCCGTTCTTTTAGAAAGCTGCTATTCAGCGAACCTGTATTTAATCTCTCTATTCACTAAAGTCTTGGTGTTGTAAACTGACTCCCACTCTGCACCCCACCATAACCTGAAGGGTGGCTCAAAACAAGCAGCAGTGGATCAATTTACTTGCCTGGACACTGCTGAAATTGCAAGGCCTTTGTTCTCAGTTTTGTTTTGTTACGTTTTCCTAAAAGACATACCTTTTATGGATTGCATCTTAACGAACTGCTCTAAGTCACATTTCACTTGTCTCATTTTTTTTTCTTTAAAAATAGAACTGTTATTGAATTACAAGCAAGCCTTGTTTTCTGATTCCTGTAAATGTACCTTTTCAGCCCATTCCAGTTGCTGTTAAGGAGATGGAGGAGGAGGGGGAATCCTGCTTAAATTCCCGGGCAGGTTGCAGGTGCATTTGTTTGTATTAAGAGGAAAGTCTAACAGAATCTTCCTTTGTGACACACTATAGCAACTTTTCAATTTTCTCTCATTAGTTGGTGGAACTTCCTCCTCAATAAGGTGCTATTGTGCTGCCTCTAACCTGATCTGTGAAACACTGTGGAGCTGTCAACTCATCAGCCCTAGAAAATGGATAGTTAATCTTTTCAGTGACTTGTTTCATTTCCTGTAGCTCATGTAAAATCCAAATATTTAGCTACTACAAACAGTGAGTTCTTCACCTGGATTTCACTGATAGAGCAACAAAGATTATTCCTTCTTCTGATTTTTTCTCTTCTCTTCTCTTCTCTTCTCTTCTCTTCTCTTCTCTTCTCTTCTCTTCTCTTCTCTTCTCTNCCTTTCCTTTCCTTTCCTTTCCTTTCCTTTCCTTTCCTTTCCTTTCCTTTCCTTTCCTTTCCTTTCCTTTCCTTTCCTTTCCTTTCCTTTCCTTTCCTTTCCTTTCCTTTCCTTTCCTTTCCTTTCCTTTCCTTTCCTTTCCTTTCCTTTCCTTTCCTTTCCTTTCCTTTCCTTTCCTTTCCTTTCCTTTCCTTTCCTTTCCTTTCCTTTCCTTTCCTTTCCTTTCCTTTCCTTTCCTTTCCTTTCCTTTCCTTTCCTTTCCTTTCCTTTCCTTTCCTTTCCTTTCCTTTCCTTTCCTTTCCTTTCCTTTCCTTTCCTTTCCTTTCCTTTCCTTTCCTTTCCTTTCCTTTCCTCCTCTTTGCTTTCCTCCTCTTTGCTTTCCTTTTCTTTTCTCCTCTTTGCTTTCCTTTTCTTCTGTTTGAAAATTAATACCCTGGGTGCCTCATTTTTAATGTCATAATAGGACACTTAGTAAGCTGGTGTCTAATTACATTTTCTGAGATTTTTTTTGCTGTGTTTGCATGGAAATAAAAATTCATTTCCACCTTCCATTTTTTCAGTATTTTCTGATTTTTGGTTCCCATCCATTGGATGTGGTGCACAGTGAGTGTTAGACTATGCAGTCTGTCACTGTGCTAATCGTGAGGAAGGAGGATGCTTTGTGCAGACACAGACTCCCACAATTTCAAACTTCGGGGTGTTTTTTCAAGGTCAGTCAGAATCTCATTCTAGAAGAGGCTCAGTCACTACAGCTTGTTTTGCTTATTCTTCTGACCTGTTTCAAGATTGTCTTCTGTGTTTTGATATCACCTTCCTAGCAACCTATCCTAGTTCAGAAAAGATAAATAGATTGTGATGAGGAGGAAGCAAGTGATGCATTTCCATCTCAGTAAAAATAAAGCCCAAATCACCTACAACAAAACAGGTGGTGCCAGCAGCTGCTGCTTCTAAACTCCATGGTGAGGCCCAGCATCATGTAAAAAACTAGACCAAAAGGATTTTTGCAAGAGTGTTCTCACACATACTTAAAACCATTTTATGGCATAAGAGCATATATCTCTGAAGGTAATACAAACGTCTGTGGCTGTTTTGTTGTTTGTTGTTTACTTTGGGATTTCTGTGGTCCTTTTTCAGAGGCTGATCTTTCTAGCCAGATCCTTTGGCATGCTCAGTGCTGTTGGTGCCTCATGTGGAGACCTATTGAAACCTTCAGGCTCAAGGAGGCACTTACAGAGGGGACACAGCAAGACACAAGCAAGGGATCCTGAGAAGCAAAGAGTTGGTGAGATCCGTAATGGTGTCTAAAGATGAGTCCTGAAGAAATGCCCTTTTGAGATGTTCCCTCTTTACAGATTGGGTGTTTAAAACAATGGAAACCGTATTCCTAAGAAAGAGGAGAGAAAGATCCTGCATTGCAGGGAAAATCTCTCAGTCTGTTGGTTTACCTGTTGGAGCAGGGACAGGTTCCACCTGAGAGATAGTGGAAGCAAGAAGGTTGCCTCTGAGAAGGGTTGCCCTTTCCTTTGCAGAAAAGAAAGAAAAAGGGTTCTTGGAAGATGTGGCATGAAATCCAGCAGCACAATCTTACGTGGTTTACCACTGACAAAGGAAGTTTTCTCCCATGGTCTAGAAAGCACAAGTAGGCAGTGGTTTTGGAAAGCTGGTCCAGAGAAAAAATTCCCTAAATTTTTAAGTGGAGGTACCTGTCACACATTTATTTCACAACCCAATATATATCTCTGATTTCTAGGCTACTTCTCTGAAAAGTGGGTTATTGCTCAGTAATTTAGTGCTCAAAAGAGGACAATATGGGAGGAAAAAAGAAGGAGAAGATAGAGGGAATTTAGGAAGAAAGCAGGAAAGAGAGCACACAGGATACAATTTAAAAGGGTAACTATAGGATAATAAAACAGATTTACCCCAGGTCAAGAAAGCAATTTTTTTTCCCCCTCAAGTGACTATCACACTAGAACATAACCTACACATTATCACACAGAACTGCAAGCTGCCTAGATCTGGGCTGTAAATTAGAGTTTGAACAATCTGGTAAGAGTGGGCTTGGATCCTTCTGAGCTCACTCTGACAGCCCTCCCTTGATATAATATATTAATATAGTCATGATAACCTGGAGTTATAACTGTGACGGCACAAAACTTGATGTGCCCCCAGTGAGCTCTTAATTCTTCTGTTTCACAGAGTTCTCACTGCTCAAAAGCAATGCAGTTTACAGGGAAAAAACAAACAAACAAGCAAACAAAAACAAACAAACAAACAAAAAAACAGCATGTTAATTTTACAGTGCTGAATACCAAAGGAAACATGATAGATAACATTTATGTTTTGTACCAAATAAACTTTCAGTAACAAATATTATTACAACAAATACCAAAGGAACTTAGAATTGCTAAGTTATTCTGAAATTGCTTTTCCATTGACTTTTGGAGCACCCCATAATCCTTCCCTATATATCAGTTCAGAAGCACTGAAGCCTTCTTTATCACAACCAGCTGACCCAGTCTCAGCTGTTCTTTGAAAATAAAAACACATGTTTTCTTAGTTACTCCATGTGGTGATCCATTTAGTCCCTCTCCTACGATAGTTTTTGATGCCAAAACCTACAGTTTTATGAAACAGCAGTAGCTGCTCCATAGCTGGACTTGATCCTGGCTTCCAGTCAGGATCCCCACTTTCATCCCTATGTTTCAAACAATCCACCCACATAAGCCCCATTTTCTGAATTTTGTCCACATTGTGTTACTGTGTAGCAGAGGTTTTTTCCCCACATGTCTGATCGATCAGAGCTAAATGTGTGTTGTGTCAAAGCATTCCACCCTTTGCTTCTGGAACACTTTCCTAACTCTTTTTGGCTTGTCATACCTTCAAAATGACTTGGCCCACAAGCACTGAATATGCTTTATTTTGTTAGCCTCACTAAGAAGAGACTGTGTTTGGGCAGGTTGTACTTAATGTAAACATTCATCAAAATAAACTGACCTTTTGCTGACTCCAGGCTTTGGTGCAGCAACAACCTAGCTGAATAACAGATCAAAGAACATGGATTTGCAGGTAGGAGAAAGAAATATGGCAGGTTACTGACCTGGAAAGTGTATAATGCTGTAGGAGGATGAGCTGGGAAGTCATGGAAGAAGTGGACAGGAAGGCTGCCTGGCCACAAGCAGGGAGGAAGGTGAGAAGAAGGCTCAGCATGAAATACTGCTCTTTTGGTAGAGTGTGTAAAAGAGGATCGCATATAGCATGTAGTGACAGTTGACAGCACACCCTTCATGCCCTGTTCCACATCTACAAAGGCCATGAGATGAGCTGGTCAAGCAATGTGGACTGGAGCATTGAGCTGAAGATCCACCACTCACACCTCTCCATAGCTGTGCTACCACCAAGATGGTGCAGACCTTGACAGGGGAAACAAGGGCAAACCAGCCAGTAATGAATGGACTACCACCGCTTGAGGTTGAAGCAGCACAGAAATGAAGCTGAAGGGGAAAGAAAACCACACAGCCGGCCTGGTGAAGGCATATTTCCCTTCCTGCCTATAAAACTGGAATAATTTGGGTTTCCTCTCAGGTGTTAAGCTCTTTCAAGGCAGCACTAATACTGTTTAAATCTCTGCTTTGCTGTAAGATCTCAACCCAAGTTGTTGAGTGCTGAGATTTCAGACAGTCCTACCTTCTTCGCCGGGCTGTAACGACAGGCAGGAAGATATTGATGCTTAGGTAAGCCCAGGCATGCCTCCTCTGGGCAACCCTGCCTGGCATCAGCACATCAGCTCAGCCCTCCTGATTTTCACAGGGTTTCAAATCAAAGCTCGTTGGGGTCTTACGACTTGGTCGTCAGTGAATGCCATGGCTTCAGCCATGTTTTACCAAACCTGCAAAAGATGAATTATGGCATCTAGACCAGCAGAGCAGTCAGCAGCCTCATGCCTCTGGTTCCAGGACACACTCAACTGCAAGACCAAAGCCAAGCAGAGCAAGAGATCATAGCAAGGGACTTTGGCTCAGCATTCAAACTTCAGCTCATCAGGTCTTTCCTGGTCATGGCTCCCGGCTCGTCTTCCTGCGGCATCCATGCAGTCCCTCTAGCTCAGCAGTGCAGCTGGGGATTCACTGGCTTTAGAGGAAAGGGAGAGGGAAGGAAGCATAGAGAACAGATCATGAGAGACCAGGGAAGGCTAGAAAGGCATTTTGTGTGTATAGGATTTTGGCACGGGTTTCTCAAGGCACGGTTTGGGTGTTTCTCTATGATATAACTGTACAACAGCTTGGCCCTCTCATGGGGATGCTGTAGGCTTAGCAGAAGATTGTGTCAGCGACCTTGCTTGACCTCTTTGCATGTATTCACAGCATCTGCGTCTGTGATGCAAAGGCAAAATGTCCTTTAAAACAAACTATTTGCAGATCCAAGCAAATCTGATTTGATGCTTGTTGTTTGCTTGCTTTTACCTTAAAGCCATCTGCATGATTCTTGGAAGTCCCAGGAGATCTTTTCTGCTGCAGAAATTGCAATGTGATTATAAAAAGATTTGCAAGGTGGAGAATAAGAGAAAATGAATTGTCCTTATATGACACCTTGGGACCAAGGGACACTGACAACACCTTGAACTGTTCTCTTGGCAGTGGTGCAATGATGGGATAAATTTAGTTTAAGGATGACTGGGAATTCTGAAGCTAAGCATTCTTCATCTGAAAATGCCAATTCATCAAAAGTAAAACAATGCATGGGAAATGTCTATGATGTTTTAAAGCAGAAAAAAAAAATTATGCTTTTTTTTATCTAAATGTTTCAATCTGACATTTTAAAGCAAAAAAAAATTATATTCTGATGTTTGAAACATTCTTTAATTTCAAAATATTACCTGCAGAGAACACTATGCTTGCTGCTTGTTAAATGATCTCAACAAAAATCTTGAATATTGTGAAATTACTGAAGAAATAGTAAGCCTAGAAATAGTTTTTAAAGTTTCTTTGAAGACTTTTTGCAAATTTTTATTTCCTTAATTTTTTTTGAGATTGCGGTTATTCTTCCCAAGGTGAAAGAAATGGCTAATGAAAAACTCAAAAACATCCATATGTGAAGAAACCATCTCCCACTATCTTTGAAAATGTCTGGGAAACATAAGGAAACCACTGACAATTAGTGGCCACATAAAATAGTTTGCTCTTCCGCTTTGTAATCATAAAACATTCATCTGGAAGCACAGCTTTTGAAGGAACTGATTTAATGGATCCACGCGTGGCAGATGTTACATTTGCTACAGCAACAGTGAATTCTTTCTGGGAATTTGCAGCACCATCCCAGACAATGCATGTAAGCATGCAACTCCTTTTCAGAGAGATCCTTGATAAAGAAAGGAAAACAACTGCAAAAATAACTGAAGAAAAAAACCAGCAACCCTCCTCACTGCAACGTGCAACACCAAACCTGACTTGCACAGATCTATGGTTCCCGCTCAGTATTCTTCATTTACCAGGGTCCAAACAAAGTATACAATAGTTCACTAATTAGTTGCAAATGAATACATTATTCACCAGTTTGGATTTTCAGGGAACTAAAATACTTGGCAGAGTGGCATGTATCTTCAATACAAACTTAAGGGTTTTACTTTCTCTTTGCTTAATTTGGCTATGTGTTGTGGTATAACACTGTCATCTCAGTATCTTTTACACTGGCTTTTAGGGTTTTCATACCAAACATTCATAATCAGCTCAAATGCCGCAGCAATATGGACAGCTTCTGGACACCTGTATTTCCCTGTCCTCCTTTTGCCAGATAAATATTTGCTTGCTCTTTGGAGTCTGAAAACATCACTTTTCATACTGTCCTCTATGCCCACGTGAAATGAATCACGTGTCTTCCATCTCTCCTTGCCTTTAGAAGTTCCACTGCAGTGGTGACATTTTTGGACTCCAAATGAATATCTTTTTTCTCTATCTGGTTTAGCTTTTACTGCATTCACTGGGTGATACCCTAGAAAGATTCCTATTGAGCACTTGACAATGTGTTGTTTCTTTTTGCCTTTCTCACAAGTACTTTGAAGCTGCTGGGCTCTGGACATGTAGGGCTCAAACTCCCTCTCACTGCAGTCTGCAGTTTGCATTTGCATACAGTGAAAAAAAATTAAGTTGGTTTGAACATAAGGGATTCATTATGGATTGTTATGTAAAATGATGATGAAAGTAGGCATTAATCTTTCTAGTTTAAAATATATTTAAAATGGATAGTTCTTTTTGTTTGTTTGTTTGTTTGTTTGTTTTCCTAGTCTTTTGAAGACAATCGGTAATGTTCATAATAGTTACAAGACTCCCTCCCTTTTTTCTGATATTTTACCTCAGGTTCCTGGAGAGTGAAGGACTGACCCCTGTGGCTTTCTGAAGGTGATGTCACTCAGGCTTCATTTGTATTTTGAACGCTAATTATGAAATAGTGAATGAATCGCACCATCCTCTGACTCCATTATGGGGAAAATGAAACATGCAAACCTGTCACGCTCACTGTGTGCCACCTGGGACTGCTGAGGCTGTCTCCTCTACCCCAATAACAGGAGGCCACAGGTTTGTTCCTGGAATATGTGCAGATAAATGGCACGGGACTTCAGAGATATAGTATCAGAATAGAAAATTTCAGAAAGAAAACTAATCTGAAGAGAAGGTGGAAGATGAAAAAAAGAAAATGGAAATGGCTGAGTAAGACTGAAACTAAGAGGAGCCATGGGAAGACCTAAGTCCAGTGTAAATCATCTGTTTCCATAATCGTCCAATATCAGCGCTTTCACTTTTCTCTTTGAAACCTGAAAACAAGAAGCACTTTGACATCTGTGGCTTGGGGTCACTTGTACTTGGGAAATCAATAGTGTGGTGGGGCCTGACTGTCAAAATTAAAACTAATTAATTAAATGGGTGTCTTCAATATTTGTGTGTTTCAGAAGCAAATTCCCAAAGGATCTTGACTGTAAGAAGGAAGGCTCTGAATTTTTCCAAATCATTTATTGCAGAGGTTGAAGTTGGAAATCCATGGCCTACTATGGAAGAATATTGGCCAGCAGACATAAATTGCAACTGAAGACAGAAATGACATAGGACAAACCATAGGTGCTTCCAAAAACACAGGTTTCAGATTGTTCCTGAAAGTACCACAGAAGTGGAAGGTGCAGAGATTCCCCCGAATTCCCTGCCGCTTATTTTTGCATTGAGCAAACAAGGAAGGAAAAGCATTGGTTCCTGGGAATAGAAGAGGATGCTGTGGAGTTTACACTGTCTAATGAAGCTGATCACTGAACAACAGAGGGAGATAATGTAAATAAAGACCCTGTGTTTGTGTGTGCCTGAGTGTGTTGGAGGGCAGGCGCAGGGAGGTGAAGGTGGGGTGAGGGTCTGCCTGGGTTCTGATAGGCTGGCGGTGACTTTCTGTGTCTGATACCATCTGACTACGACTAACAAATCCCCCTGCTTTGATCTTGTGGCAGTGGAAATCCAGCTAATGCTGCCGTTTTAAGCCTGTGGGTTCCTTTCATTATTTCATTGCCTATGCTGAGTAAAAGAAACATTGTGGTTTGTTTCAAATTAATGGCTGTCCATTCATTACTGCAGTGACTCTGACTATTTCCCTCTGGAACTCTCTCTAGGGTCAACCCTGACTATTGTTCAAGTTTGGTGGGTTTCACTTGACTTCTGAGACTTACTGGTAAAAGGAATGTCCTCTTGCAACCACACCATAAATAACTTCCATGGTGGTGGCCAGCTTGAAGCGAATCACTAGTCCTGGGAAGGAGGTCTTGGGGAGAAATGTGCCCTTAAACCCCGAATTATCTCGATATTGAGCAGCAAAGCCCTGGTCCCCAGGAGCACAGGCACCCAGAGAAGGTACTGACCTCCATGGGAGACTCCGTAGCAAACACAGCTCTGGACACACGGGGAATAAATCTGGTACGGCTTTCCTCCCACTTTATTTATACCATCCCATACTGTTATTGCCATGGACCTCTTTACATCTTCCAGCTCCTTCATCATATATTTCTGCTGCTCCTCTTCCCACTGTCCTAGATTACTTTTTTAGACTCTTTGGAACACGGGTGATTTATGCTCCTTGCTTTTCACCTTGCTCTTCATTTTGGCTTGACGATGCTGCCATAAAAATATTTAAAAAACAATACTAATGGAACACCATTGATTTGGTGTCACTCAGGAATGATAAACAGTTAAAAACAAATGCTAATTTGGGGAATATCTCTAGCTGATAGTATTATGCTTTGTCAAGCATTAATATATTTTAATTTTTTTGTTATGACATATCATTACATCAGCTGAAATAATAAATTTGTTGTGTAGAAAGCTGTGCTGTTAAAACCATGGATTTCTGACTCATGGGAAATTTAATTTAAAAAAAGGGGAGGGGGAGTGGGGAGGCTGGTCTAAACTGTTACAAAAAAAATGTACAATTTCTTTCCTCTTTCTCCCTCTCTTTGTTGCATTTCTCCCAGGCTGGAGCTGTCTGGACTGTAACTCCAGCAAAAGTCCCAGGGTCCCTCTGCACTTCTGGTTCCTCTGTAGAGGCAGGAGATGAGGCCTGATGACCTGAATATGGGTTTCCAAGTACACCAAGAAAAGCCCTGAATTTGTGGAGTCCCACAGCCCCCAGCTGGATGGGGGTGTGAGACCCCTGCCCCAGGGCTGCTGAGTCTCCCAGCCTGGCACTGCCCGCTGGGAACCACTGTGCAGTTTCACCAGGGCCCTGCCTTGGGTTCCGCAGATATAGGGAGGAGAGAGGCAGAGGGGCTGGTGCATGTCTGGTGTTACTGCCCTGACATGGGCCAGGATGCAACTGCAGTGTGAAATCAGACTTGGTCCTGGGGCCCTCATTTTAGGTGTAGCCTATGAGACCTGTGTGAAAGATGAGAGGTTCTAATTCAGTGCCTGAACTGAGAAATAAACAAAATAAAAACAAAAACAAAGTTTGGCTGGATATACAATGAGAAGAAAGTGTTTTTTTTTTTTCCAGAAGAACTAAAATAATCCATATCAAAACTCCAAATGTTGGTTTGAATCAATATGAAAAGTTTTGTTCAACCCACCACTTCATTTTTATGTATCATTAAACAAATTTTAAGATGTATTAGGATCGTGCATTAAAAGAAAATACCTCTCTAGGAAAAAAAAAAAAAAAAGGTTGAAACTTGATTTAAGCAAGCATTGATGCAAGGATTTAAATCTTCTACATCCTTCATGAAAACACTGGTGAAGAGAAGTGTCTTTTCAGTTCCTCTGTTGACCAAGTGAATATTTCATTATTTCCGTACCTTTGGCAGAAGGTTGGAGCAGGGCACTGCAGAGATCCCACAGCTTCACATATTTAGGACAGTCTCTGGGATGGTGAAATATCTCCTTTCAGCTTTCAAACCAATGGGGAGATTTGGAAGGTAACAGGTTGTTCACCAGACTGTTGGCTTGAAGACATTTGCTGAATGGGGTGGGGTGAAATACCACCACCTTTCTGTCCTATCCGCGTGTCCTGCCCCATGACCAGTGTGGGCTGGGGAGTGGGCTGGGAGCCGTGTGCCCCTGGCCACCAGAGACAGGAGATGCAAGGACATCAAAGAAGCTGAAGTGAGCTGTGGGTAACTCCACTCCTCTGGTGGACACTGGCTGTTTGGAAGTGCGTCCACAAGAGGTGCTTTCACTGACAGTGGACAGTGCTGTTATGAAAAAAAGGTCATCAACATTTCTGGGGCTCCCAAATTACCTTTGTTAAGGATTGTTGAAACAGGTAGCTGGAAAGTGGTAATTCTGCAATCAGAATACAGCATATAGCAAATAATGCAGATTTGGATAATGAGAAGAAGAAATATTCATATGAATATGAGTGCTTTCCCATTCCTAGAATACTTTCTAGCCTCTGTCCTGAATGGGGAAGTTGTATTTTAGAAACAGCACAAATGTCACAAAAAATCCTGTTGAAAAAAAAAATGTTATGTATTAAAAAAAAAAAAAAGAGAGAGAGAGAGAGAGCAATCCAGTGCCTGCACCATCAGGAAGTCTTTGACACACACAATAGTCATGCTGTACAACTCTGCCGGTCAGTGGAAATAAAGACAGTGAGGTTAGCACAGTGGGGAAATAACCTTCTCATAGAATCACAAAATAGAATCATAGAATATCCTGAGCTGGAAGGGACCCACAAGGATCATCAAGTCCAACTCCTGGCTCCACACAGGACCACCCAAAAATCAGACCGTGTGTCTGAGAGCGTTGTCCAAACGCTTCTTGAACTCTGGCAGGCTCGGTGCTGTGACCACTTCCCTGGGGAGCCTGTTCCAGTGCCTGACCACCCTCTCGGTGAAGAACCTTTTCCTAACACCCAGCCTGAACCTCCCCTGTTACAGCTCTGTGCCGTTCCCTCGGGTCCTGTCGCTGTCACCAGAGCAGAGATCAGCGCCTGCCCCTCCGCTCCCCTCGTGAGGAAGCTGCAGGCCGCCATGAGGCCTCCCCTCAGTCTCCTCTTCTCTGGACTGAACAATCCAAGTGACCTCAGCCACTCCTTGTACATCTTGCCCTCTAGACCCTTCTTTGTAGCCCTCCTTTGGACACTCTGTAGTAGTTCTATGTCCTTCTTATATTGTGCCACCCAAAACTGCACGCAGTACTAGCACGGAGTACAGTGGGACACTTGCTGTACACTTGCTGTTTCAGTGTGGATGAGCAGATGGGCTTTCAGGCGTGTGAGCCCTTCTGCAAGCATGAAAGACACTGGCATGCAGCGACTGGCTTTTCCCAGCTGTCCTTCACTAACCTTTGTGGCCTCAGGATTATCCCCTCCATGTTCATTTCCCACCTAGTATTTGCACTTCAGGTTTTTCTGTCTTCTGGGAACAGCAAAGGCCCCAGCTCAGCCAAAGTGGTGGGTATGGAGTGATCTAGGTACTCTCTTGAAGCTTTCAGAAATGGATCAAGATTTGGTGTTTTCTATCTTCCAAATCCTTAGGGAGACATTTATATGTTAAATTTGTCTTTTTCTGCACAAACAGCAAGGTCACTCCGTATCTGTGGTCAAGAGCCTGGAAGCAGAGGAGAAACCTTGGAGGGAGCACCAGGACACCCCACAGAGAAGACAGCCGGAGCATCTCTGGGGGTTGGAGGGTTTTTGTTGCTAGCACGTCTCCCTCATTGGAAAGAAAATCAAGCGTCTGAGGTTTGGGATTGAAAATAAAAGTGTCATAAAGTGTTACCATTGAGAAGGCAGGCTCCGCCAGGTTTTTCAAAACTTCCCATATCTTCCCTGCCTTTTGACAGCTTCTCAGATAACTCACATGGTGAGGCAGACATGTTACTGCAGCAAGCACCAGGTGGAAGAAATCAAAGTAACAGCCTGTTGCAAGGCTCTCGTTAGCATGGCAAGTTTCATATTGACACCTGGTGTGCAGACACCCCGGCCTCCACACGCATGCACCCGGTCCTGCTTTTAAAGAGCTATTTGCTGTCGTCCCTGCGCTCCTGTCTGTAATCATTTAATTTCATTCAACAGTGAAAACACAGGGAGTGAAGGAGGTTTTCTTTTTAAACGCAAGGGTCATTGGCTAATTTTTCTGTCTGAAATACTTAGTGGGGAAAGGTGCATTAAAAGTTTGCTTGTGAAGCTCTCACTTAGGCTGATAAACATTTATCCCAGGAGAAGTAGGGCTGGAGGCAACAGTAGGGTGCCTAGGAGTGACCACTCATGAGGGTGTGCTTGTGGCTCATGCTTTAGCAAAATGAGCACCTGCATGTCCTCCGCAGGTCCCATGGAGAGAGGGGTGATGCCCTGAAAGCCAGATCCAAGGCTGGAGTTCTGCCTGATCCAAAGAGCAACCGGTGATGCAACTCCACTCAACATATTAACATACTGGTGCCTTTTTTTTTTTTCTTTTTCCCTTCTGAATAGCCATATTTGTCAAAATAGCAAACTTGGTCTCCATCATCGCAAAAATAAGGCTTTGATGTATTGTGTCTCTTTGCCAGACATTTAACAGTAATCTAAACAAACGGCTTGGTTCAGTGGTTCACAGAATATGACTCAAAACTCATATTTTAAGAAGAAAAAAATCTTAAGATTTCCTTGCTGCTATAACTCCTGAGCTGCCAAGGTAGAGTATCTCATTTTTTGGTATTTTGAAAACCGATTTTGTTAAAAATGCTTCAGCCATTGTCCTAAACAGCTGACAGGTTCCCACCAGCCCTCCCTGTGCCAGCTGGCTCATGTATTCACAGACTCTTGGCAAATGGTCAAATACAACACACATTTTAAGCAGCTGGATTAACCTAGAGATTCTTACCAGAACCTTTTCATCTGTTTTTCAGAGACAGACCACTGCCATTTAATTATACTTTAATTGAATGAAAAAACAAGTCAATACCTAATTAATTGGGGTTACTAAAGAATGACAATGTGGACCCCTGGAATCTGAAACATGGCATTCAAAGGAAAGCTTTAATAATTTTAGCTGCATTTGAAATGCGTTTGTGATTTTCTGCTTTCTTATTTTTCCTTTCCTTTCCTTTGCTTCCTTCCATCCTTCCTTCCTGTCTGTTACAAGTTCTTATGAGAAACAGACAACAAACAAATCAGTTCTATGCTTTAATAAGTACTGTTAGAAAAGTTTGTGCTTTATCTTCTGTAGAGATGCCTGTTAAAGGAGACCAGTGTTCTTGCTGCTTTACATCATTTAGAGTACTATTCACTTTTATTTTCTATCTCAGAGTATAATCAAAACAGCAGTAGTCTTGCTTAAAATTTCACAATCTACATCACGATAGTGCTTGCAGTGTTCTAAATGAGGACCACATGTTCCTCCCCAAACCTATTTAACTGTGGTATCCAGATGTTTGAACCAATTATGGAGGACAGCTCTATTAATGTATTCTAATGGTTAAGTATATAATGCTTATTTATTAGAGACAATTCCACCCATCCAAAACTTTGCTGCCACCAAAAAGGAGCACAGGGAGGCAAAAGCTTTTTGTAAGACCTGAATGTCACACTTCCCATCCACATTGTTGTCTTCCCTACTACAGGAGCTAAACAATATGCCACATCCTATATAACTCTCAAGACATTGCAGTGTAAAGAATTTATGAAGAGAAAGGAGTTTATTCCTTTGCCATATTGTGTTTATACAGACCAGATGAATGATGTAATAATTCATTTTATTGCATCAGAACAGATCGTTCTGTTTTGTTGTGATTCCCATCCAAACTCACAGCTGAAGGTGCTCTTGATTATCATTGGCAGCTGGGTCATATCTGTTGACATGATTCAAATACCATGAGGTTAATAATGAATTCTTTAATCTTTAACATTTTTGCTGGCTGAACTATGTGTGACAGACAAAACCAAAGGGGCAAATAACCTCTCTTATAATGAATGAGAAAGTGAACTCATGCAAATTAGGCATACTTTTCCCCAGTCGCTATACTATACATTTGTTTCTGTAACATTCAAATTATGAGTGGATATATTTTTAACGTAATGGTGAATGGTGCCCTGCTTTGCTCACAGAGCCTTCACGTATTTCCCATAAGCTTACACCCATGCTGGAACATCCTTAGACACGGCCAGTTTTGGTGGCTGAAAATACCTGCCTCTGTGTATTTTTGAGATTCTTTCATTTATCCACTACTAAGTCTGAAAACAACACTTAGGAAAATTAGGTAATTAAAAGAAACCTAACCAGAGCAACACGATTCTAAACCTAATTCAGTTTTGGACAAAAACCTCTAAGAGAGAAAGTTTTACATAAGTAGACAAACACAGCTTATCCCTCATGGTGTTGTGCCTGTGTTCTCACTCCCATGAGGGTGAAAGGGAGCATTCCCATGTTGGTAGACATTGACATAGGAGACACTATGTTGGATGAAATTCTCTGAAATCTGCCTGGAATTCAGATTGAATTCTATGGAGTCTGGGTTGACATTTGCTGCAGCTTTGGTTCCATGATATAAGGCTCTACCTTTATTTTCCTTTTAAAGGTCCTAAAGGATTTCTGTTAATCAGAAGTGACAAGAACCAGAAAGGAGGTTGAAAGTACTTTTTCTTGGTGATCATAACAGGTATCTCAGAAGCAGGAACAAGATGAGAAGTTTTGAAGGCTGGGCCATAAAGCATAGATGCGGGGATGTGTGCATTTGAGTTTAAGCAGTTGAAGGAGGAGGAAGAGAGAGTGGAGCAGGCTGTCTAAGGAAGGGGAGCAGAGGTGGTTTGGCTCCCCAGGAAGAGCTGGCTCCGTGGAGGAAGGTGTTTTTTGTGAGTCTTGAGCTGGTGCAAGAACTGGTTCTGAGTTCAACTGCTGGCTCTCCTAAACAGTGGAAGGTCTCCAGGATGTCTCTTACAGTACAGCCCTTTCTGGTTCACTGTAATGGGCAGTCAAAGCACAGGCTAGCTCATAAGAAAGATTTGCCTTCTTTCACTTGTAATAAACCAAGTGAAAATGGTGTGAAGAAATTATCAACTACATTAACTTATATTGAAGATTACAAAGTGGTATCAAACCAAGCACTTTCCTCTTTAACACTGAGCCTCCCTTTTCTGTTATATGTATACACTTTCGTAGCATTGGCAGAAGACTTCTGAGCATGCTAATAACTGTAGAGTGTCAGATGTTCAGTGAAAGATGCAATGTGTTTATCTGTTTAAATAAGAGGGTAAGTTCAATGTTGATGAGGGGATATAAGTCACTTGGAAAAATTCAGAACTGGAATATTTTGATATTGCTCAGTCTAGATAAAGGGAACACATTTCTGAAAGGGCTTTACCTACACATTTCAGCTGTAACATGAAGGTGACCAGACCACCCTCTAGTGGGATGAGACTGCATTTCAGCTTGTAACGTGTTAACGCTATGAAACCGTGTTTCTGTTTCCTTTTGCCTTGGAGATCTTTTCAGATGAAAGGTAAGATCAGATGTGTATCTGTGCAAGCAGTGTGGGAGGGCTCCTATCCTAAAGGCTCTTCAAACTTTCCCTGCTCAAAGGGTTTCTGAGTCAGAGCAGTGGGACTTGGTGTCCTGATACATTAAAATGGAGGTGCCTCTCCCATGTCTTTAGTTCTGAAATATTAAAATAAATGTATCTGTTTCTTCTTGTTTCTTTTTTTTTTTTCATCACAGAATCTAGTCTACTTGATGCATGCAAAATAACAGTAAGAAATTGCTAGACTATGAGAGGCAAGTCAGGGGCTCCAGAGAGGAAGATCTCTAAGACAATGGGAGCTGAGCTGCTAAAGAACTAGAAAAAGGTTTTCTAAATTAGATCTGGTCATATTAAAAAAAAAAAAACAAACAAAAAACTATTTTTTGGTGAAAAAATATTTCAGCAACTGAATTTAGGAAAAAATATGAAAGATTCATTTTACAGTTATTATTTGGTCCTGCAAGAACTTCTTTGTTTAAGAAAAATGTGAGGTAAAACTCTAGTTAATATACCTAGAAAAACCCCTCCGCCTTGACATGAGATGCAGCCATCAGTTCCGGCATCGGGTGAACTTCAAGCATCCGCTCGTGCAGAAGGGAGAGGGCATGCAGAGCTGTGAAGTGGGACAGGAGAGCCTTCCAGTGCGGCTTCTGACAGCTGGTCATCCCCAGAGGCACGCATGCAAGCTACCCCATGGCTTTTGTAGGCTTGTGTTCCAGCCATGGCTGGCTGGCAAGGCCAAGCTTGCTAAATACCTGAGTCTGGTATACAGGGTCATGGAGCCAGGGGGAGCAGTGACACGGTGCTTCACATGGGTGCAATGCAACTTTTACTCCAGGAGGATGTGAAGAACAGTTGTGGAGTGCCTAAGAAAAGTGATTTAATGGTCACCAGTAGCTCCCATGTGAGTGGCCTGTGGTCTGAGTTCAGGACTCTGACATGAGGGTTACGGGCTCAGGAACACTGACTGCAGTTTCCAGCTCAGTTAGCCAGGCCTCGCTGTTCTCCTTCTACTAAATCACCTATGCCATAAGCTCTCAGGGAAAGAGACAATGTCTTCGTCTGCATATGGCAAATATCAGGCTTGTTTTCAACACCATTGCAGCCTGAATAAATTGAAGCATTATGTGTAATAGTAAACATATGTTGTCCCTGCCTCATGCCCACGGTGTCGCCTAGTTGAGGAGCAGACTCCCAAAAACTGATGTTCCTGGCCACTGCTCTGTCTTCACTGTGGCCTTTCAAGCCCTGATTCACCCAAAGTATCCAAAAATCATCAGCTAGCTGATATGGCTAAGTGATGAGTGGCCTCAAGTGGTACCTACAAAACAAGAGAAATTTATGCCTTTCTCACCCTATGTCTATTGTATGGTTTTTGACTTATCAGTTCTAGCACTGTAGCCCCCAGAGGCTGGAAACTGAAATCCTTAGAGCTGGGGCTGTTCTGAGCTAGCTGCTCTCCATGTCTTCATGTGCTCTCACACTCTGCTCAGAGGAGCATGAGATCTGCATAGGGCAAACAGTCAGAGAGATGAGACAGAAAGCCTTGTTATTGCAATCCTTAAGGTCTCCCACATGTTCCATATCTTCTGAGAGTTTCATTTTGATAGGTCCTATGATATGGTCTTTTCTAGTCTCATTTCATACAGTCCATTTAAAAAAAAATTTGTTTTAAATCTCGACTTTGAGAAAAGTATTTGACGTAATGCAAACTAAGCTGTTCTGTTAAGCCTTGTATTTCTTCTAGAAATGAAAATGTTTGTAGAGATATCAGACAACGTGGTGACAAAGATCTGAAAATAAACAAATACCTTTACTAATATTCTTATCTGGTTTATGATGACTCAGCATTGAGTCACTGAGATACCAATTCTTTTTTGTTGTATGGTAGGAAAGACTTAGGATTCAAGCGGCTTGCAGTGAAGAAACACTGATAACATGTAATGGCTTTGAGGTCTTAAAGAATGTGATAGAAAGTTGTTTTTCAAGACTTTTTCCACTGGTGGTCAACTGAAAAATTTCCCGTGGTTGTAAAGATGTTTGTGAAGCAGAAGATGCCTTTTCTTTGTTACTTTTCCCTGACCCCTCAGAAGTAGCCCATGGATCCTGGGAGGCTTGCAGACCACATACTGAAGATGGCTGTGCTGTGGGGAATGTCGTTGTTAGTTGATTGAGTTAAAGTGATTAAAGCTTCAGAGAAGTTTGGGTTAGTCCTTCAACTATTCAGAGAACATGAAAAGTGACTTTTAAAGCATAATTTCTTCAGGCAGCCTTGTAGAGATTGATTATATGACTCTATGTCTTGTGAATGGCACAGATCGCAGAAGTTGTCACAGCAGCTCCAAGGCTGCTCCATTTCCTGCCAGTCAGAAAGCCAGAAACACAGCAGGCGATCAGTGTACAGGCCCTAACACCTTCCTTTTCCACAGTTACATTGATGGCAAAGTGTAAGAGTGTTGTTTCCTGTCGCCAAAGAGAAGGCATTGCACCATGCAATTTTGAGCATGAGCACTCTTTCACTTGGAAAAAATTTTGCCATTGTGATTGCTCAGTACCATTTCCTATCATATCCAAGTATCCCCTGGAGGTCTCATGTTTAATAATTTACAGGATTTGTCTTAAAGTACCTCAAAAAAGTCTCAGCAGCTCCCAGTAAGAGGTGATACATCTGAAACAACTCTGTGTGCTTGGTTGCTCAATCATCCTTGCTCACTGAAATTCAGGATAAATCATGCTGGGAATGAAATGAGTCTTATAAATTTCCCAGGCAGTTACACTTGTGAGATGGGTAAGATCGCTCCTTGGCTGTGCATAGCTGCTCCTGTGTGACAGAAACAGTAAGCATTCATAAACCTAGTACAACCACGTCCAGGGTACCCAACGCAGGCAGGCTCAGAGGTGGATGGGGTCCTCTGGGCATGAATGGAGCATTCTTTGATCCCCTACATTACAGATCACTCTCACGCTAAGGGGATCGATTTTGGCTGGTTCCTCAGAGAGGTCAAATCACTCCTAAAGAATACGCTTTCAAATTGTAACTTCTCTCAGTAATCAGAGAGGAAAAATCGATATATTCCCTCCCAGAGAATCACAAATCACTCTCATCCTGAGCCCCAGGAGGAGTTTCCAGGAAGGACCAAATTCCTCAGAGACACATCTGACTTTCTGCCAGAGCTGTCAGTGCTACAAGCAGAGTGCAGATGGCAGGCAGAGAGTGTGCAGGTAGCATGCAGATAGCTTGTTTGGCCTGGGTTTTACAAGCTGAGTACATTTTGCAATAAATAAGTGCTTTGTTGCTTCCCCACGCACAGTGTGTATCATGGGTCACTTCCAGGTCCATTTTCCCCTTGTGCTGCTGTATAGTCCTGAGATATATTGAGATTTCTTGCAAAACCTGTCCTCATCTTACACACCTGAGCCATTTTCTGTCTGCTTTTCTCCTCCTCCTTTCTTCCATTGCATGTTCTCTGTGTTTTTTTTTTTTTTTTTTTTTCCCCTACTGGTCACCTCTTTTCCCTTTTTCTATAACTCCTCATATCACTGACCTTCCTACAAGAGTGACTGGGAACTTTTTTACCTCCTTCTCATATGCAATGGAGTTCTTTTTATCCCTATTTTGTGTGACTTAAATGTCCTACCATTTCCCTCATGCTCCCTCGTTCTTCTTCTCTTTTCTCTTTGGCAGGGCACAAGTGTGAGATTTGGCAGGACTAAGATGTCAAAGAGAAAAATGGGGACAGAGGTATGTAGATAATTAGTAAGAGGTAATTAGTAAGAGGTCTGTTCTGTGGCTGGGTGTCTTCCCCATTTTTTCCTTTTTTTTTTTGTTCATCATTTCTCCTGTTCATAAAAGGGTTCTGCTCAGTGACATCATCAAAAGCCCTCTGGAAATTTTTAATTGATTGAGCATCACATTAAAAATCATTGTGTTATGGGCAATGACAGGCCTCCTTTTGCTCAACCAGCAATAACAGTCAGGGTAACAACAGTATGGATGAGCAGGTCTTTATCATATCTCTCTTAAGTCATCTCTTTCTCTGGCTGAAAAGTTATAGTCAGTTGTTCTTGTCTAGAAGCTGCTCCATATCTTTCTTCTAAACCAGATCTCCCAAATTATTTAAAACAAACAAACAAAAACAAACAAAATCCCAGAACTTCCTGTGTAGGTCATTTGAACTCATAGACTGATTTCAGCCACAGTTGGCAAACGGAGCAGTCTCCAAAATACTAGATTCTTATGAATTTCATGAAAGGTGTCACCTGACTTGAGAAGAGAGACTCAAATCAGTGCTGTCTGTGTGGAAGAGGAGGGCAGAATTTTGCTGTCTTTGCAGTTTCTGACCATCCAGTGCAGTGAGCATCCCCCTGGTCACCAGCCACACACCCATCTCATTTTGGCTGGACAACCTGTGTTTGTGTAGCTCTAAGCCTGACAGTGTCACCTGTCTCTTGCTTGGAGGGGATGTGAGAGGAGCTGGCAGGGCGTCTCTGAAACTCGTATGTGGAGAAGAGTGAAGGGGGCAAAGGAGAGAGCTCCACAGAAGCCAGACACAAACGGTCCTTACACACTGCTTGTGTTTCTTTTCTTTGGAGTCAGACTCGGAGGCTCACTCTGAGGCTATCTGCATTGCAAGGTGAAGCTCTAGGTGAAGATACTGAAGGGAACATATTTAGAAAACCACAGAGGAAGCAATATAACTTCAGTATTCTTTTCAGAAGGGCAAATGAGTCCTCTGGTTGTTCAGGGAGAGCTTGGCATGCCTACCTGTGACACCAAGTTGATCTATATTCTTCAAGAGCTCCACAGACAAACATTAAAACAATTCTAATGATGCTTACACATTACAATCCTTTGCAATTTCTGCTCCTTGTGAGAAATATCTGACTGCAATGAATGTCATGGGGACTTCAGTGGAAACTCCTTGAATGGGAATTGTGTAATTCAGCTTGAAAAGACCTTGCAGAATCATGCTCACACTAGGAGAATGTACTAGCAACAGCTGAAAAGTATGATCTGGCCTGATGTCAACCTCAGCCTCAGACACAACACGCACTTTGTGTTTACTGAAATCCCAGCCTTTTTTACAGAGCCTCTAGGTTAAATACTGCTTTGAAATGGCTCTCCTTAACCTAAAGTCATAAAATGTATGAAATGAAACAGTTGCTGTGTTGCATTGAAATAGCTGAACTGTTCCTGCTAAACTGTCTTGCAATTGCATGTCACAGATTAAAGGGTATGGGGAGAGGGGAGGGAAATCTGTGTTTCCTAATAGGGCCAAGTTATTCAATGAGCCGTATAATCAGCTTGGTGCCATTGCAGTCAAACTTTTTTTTTTCCAAAGTCATTCTCACATTTCTCTGAGGCCTTGAAATTGTTAAAGACAGTATTGAGAAAAACCTGGAAAGCCCTAAGAATAGATGTGTGTTGCAATGTGTGCCTGCTTTGCGATGAGCACATTCTGCAACCTGCAAGACTGTGATGTGAAGTTCACTCGTTTTTCTGTCACTTTTTGGCTAAGGACAATGAATTGTGTGCATAAAACTATATAAAACTACAAGCAGATTTGAAAGATCCACAGCACTATAGGTAAGAAAAAATACAAAGAGCCAAATTCCATGCAATATTGAGTGGTAGTTTAGTCCTAAAGCAATTCTCACTCAAGTGACTGGGGTGGCCATGTCTACACTGTGAGCCAGGTGAGCTCCACAGCCACCAGTCTGCATTTCAGTTATGTTTTGGCATAAAGTTACCCATTTTGACTCCATCTTTCTGTATGCCCTTTTTAAAATTTTCTCAGGAAGGCTGAAGGGGTAGTCAGTCAGTGCTGGTGTGCTCTGGCAGCCTTTATATTTAGCAAACAGAGTGGTGCAGCAGGAATGGAGCTGTAGAGCAAAGCAGATGGGCTGAAGGCCCAGTATTTACACTCCCTATGTTTCATGGAGGCATCTTGTACTAGCTCTAATCTGGTCCCACAGACCAAATGCTTGTTAGCTACTGGATTTGCTTCAGATGCCCTCCTGGAGCACATCTTCCAGTTTACTCTACTCTGACAGGAATTGCACTAGTGTGCTCCCAGTTCATTTTGCACCAAGGCACCTCAAGTGAGGCAATGGGGAGATTCCCTTCAAAAGCAGACTTCTGACTTGAAATGTAGTGCTAAAGTGGGTGCACTCTGATAAGTCTGTTCAGGGTGAGTGGTGGACCAAGCTGGTGGCATATGTTCTGCAATGCATCTACCCCTTTCCACAGATGGAACCAATGAATTATCTCATGGGGCACTCAGTTTGGGCTATAGCATTTGTCCTTATGAAAGTGCAGCTTATTCAGCTACTGTTTCAATGAGCTAAGGGACTTAGCGGATCATTCTCTTCAGTAGTACCCTTTGGGGCTTCTTAGGACCATTGTCCTACAGATTATATCTGGGGAAGATGGTCAGGGAGGGGGATCAGGTGAGGTGCATGTTTTCCAAAAATGAGTAAAAGCACAGTGCACCTGAATTCCACTCTGCCTCATCTCCTGCTAGCCTTGAAGAATTTGCTCCTTCAAAGAAAACTGGAGCAAGACCTCTACTGTTTCATACTCCACTAGGAAGGAGCAACCAAGGTCAAGAAATAGCACCTACATCTTCTCAACATAGATATGAAACATGTTCAGAGGACACAGAAAATGAAGACCCTCTAATCTAGGTCAGACTTACAAAATTTTTCTTTTGCTTCTCTATCTACTGCTTGCCTTTGTAATGAAGCATGACACCGTATTGTGGGGGCCACATGGGCTATCATATTAGCTCACAGGTTCAGCTTAGAAAGTCAGGCTGGAGAGAAAAGAGGAGTGGAGTAGCCCAAATTACAGCTCTGACAGGGTACTTCAAATCACTGCTGAACCAAGATAAATTTTCCATTATTTTCCACAAAACAAGAAGGAGCGTTCACACTTGTGAACATGCCAACTTTTTTATTTCCTGAAAATGCATTTTCAGAACTTCCCATCTTCCAAATAGTTTTCTGGTGCTTCCTGCACAAAGAAAATTTGGAAACAATAAAATTTACCTCTGTGAAAACTATTCTGATTTTTGTTATTACGTTTTGCTCCTGTGCCATGGTCCCTTCTCCAAACAGATACAATTAACTGAGAATCCTTTCTAGTATATGTAATTTACATTTTCCCCTCAAGACTGAAATTTATTCTCTTCTACATTGTCCATCCACCTAGCTCATTAGGTTTTTCCTTATTAGTTTTGTTACAGCCCTCTCTGGTCTTAATCAACCTAATTAACACAGTCTCGTATGCTGATTTGTTGAGTTACTGTTTTCCTGATTCATAAATATATATGAAGACAGAGATCCTTGAGGTATCTTCTGTTCAATGTTTGCCATTTGACCATTTACCTTGCTCTGCTCTGTTTTCTAGATGGTTTGGGGGCAATAATAACACTAATTCGTCTTCATCTGAATTGCTCTTCAGTAGCAGAAGTGACTGAAATATTTCCTGATGGAAAGAGCTCACTGATTTGGCAGAAAGTCAGCACTCTGGCCATTCAACTAGTGTGCTGCTCAGAAAGCTGCTCAGCTCCCCAGGTTCGGGATTTCCCATTGTTTGATTTTCGAACTAGTTCAATTTCGTCCCAGGGATTCTTTTAAAAAAATCACTTCTCTTGTACTTTCAAGTGTGCTTTCAAGAAATGGCCCTTCCCTGTCAAATTACCTCCTTTCTTTCTGTTTAAACCCAGAATAAAAGAAGGTCTAGAAATGCTAGATTTTCTGAGATGGGAGGTGTGTTCACTTTCATTTAAAAGTCTCCTATTAACGACCTGGTCTAAAATTTTTCAGTAAGTTCTCCTTTATTCACTTTTCTGCATTCAGATCACTGTAAACCTCTGGTGAATTTACCTTGCAGAAATCACACAGGTTCAGTCTGCAGATTAGTTATTGTTCTATTTTACTGATCATTTAGATTTTTTGTTTTGTTTTGTTAAGATGGAAGAACTCACTCTTCTCCCATAGGTGGCCACAAAGACATTATTTTTAAGGCAAAAAGCAAGTATATTTTTGCTGGGTTATTTTAATTCCACGTAAAAAGTTAAAATGTCAGAAGCTGATGACAATGACACATCCATGATGGAAAATATATTAGCTAATGATATAACTCATATCAAATGACCTTTTAGTCATCAGCTTCGTAAAAGGTGTTAAAATAACCACCATTTGTTGTTGCCATTGTTTATTTCAAGCTCTTTCAACAAATGCTATATAAAGAAAATGCCAAATGCTGAATAAAGGACTAACCAATACCACTCTTGCTCTGAGCTGCCCTTTGCAGGCATCTTTCTGCCTCTTTCACTATACAAACAGCCTCAGAGGATCTGCTACCTCTCACTAAAGTTTGGGTGAGGAATATTCCCCTCAAATAATATTAGGTATGCGATATTCCTCAGCCGTTAGGACAATACTAATAAAATGTGCCTGATCATTTGTTTTTAAAATAACAAATGAATAAAAGCAAGATACAGCTAAAAACATACTGTCAGTTAAATGATCAGTGTCTTTTAGATAACCCAAAATAATTTAGAGATACAGAGCCACTCCATTTATTCCAGTTCCCTGGCCATTGTGCCACAAAAATGCTAAAGGGGACACAACCAGGCAGCCTTTCATCTAGCTTCTGGAAATTAAGAACATGAAAGTATATTAACAGATGCACTGGTTCAGAACAAGGGTCCATCTAGCCTCCAGCCTCCAGCAGAGGCCAGAAACAGATACTCAGGGAAGAGTAAGCAAAGAGCAAATCTGCATTGTACATTGCATGTACCCCAACTTCTCTCCAACCTATGACCATCTTCAGGTTAGGAATCGAGCTTGGTGTGCTTTTTCTATTTAGTAATCCTCAATGGACTTCTGCTCTGAGTGCTTGTTCAGTTTTCCCCTGACTCCATGTCAACTGTGCTTATCCACTATGTCCAATATCTAGGATCTTCACAGGTCCACCACCTAAGACTCCCTTGGATTTATGGCAGACAAGCCATGAAAGGCATGACCAGCAGAAAGGCTGGTGTCTGCTGGTACCAGACTGGATTGAGATAGATCTAATCCTTAGACTGGGAAAGATTCAAAATGATCAGCTCCCTCTGCCCCATTTTACACTGCTACGACCTGATCAGAACTACATTTGGAAGTAAAGAGTAGTGCCGTAGACCTAGAGGTACTTTTTCTTCTTTTTTTTTATTTCCTGTCACTACTGCTAAGATGCCAATAATAGAAATGCAGCCTCCCAGTGCTTGTTGGTGCTGCTGGTGATACCCATAAGCATTCAGCAAAGTGGTGTACATGTATACTGATAACACAGTGTCTGGACTGAGACAACCCATCAGTCTCTGCAACAAGATGATATAGTAGGCAAAAATTTTCTGACACTTATTGCAACCCACCCACCACCTGCCAATGCAGCGTCCTTTAAGTTACCTGTTATTACAGTGTTTGTGTATCTGGATTGCACTGTACTGTGGATCATGGAAGAAAAAAATATGAATAGAAACCTGGCTGCATCACTCAGTCTCTCCCTGCAAAGGGAGACGTGTTCCCTGCAGCAAATGTGAACGTACTTACAGTTTTAAAGGTCTCAAGCAATTGTGCCTCCCTGTTTCCCTCACAAGACTGTTCAACACTTCAAAGTAGCTCAAGCTTTTCCTGGCATTCTGTCTAAATATTCCCTTCTTAATCTCATCTCATTACCTCCTAAGTAATTGTATTCTGTCCTTGGGGTCTATACACTTTGCACATTTACAGACTGCTGTGCTGTTCCCCTGAGTGTAAGCCTCACTCTGAGGCAAGTGACACATTTTTACATTTGAAATCTTTTCCTTAAACTCTGCACAATTATTCTTGCAGCCTGCCATAATAAGATAGTCTCTGCAGATAGACCAGAAGGAAAATTTCTGACTTCAGAGGCTTGCAATCTACCCAGCCTTCTTCCCCCTTTCTTTGAGCTCTTTTCAGCCCACACATACGCATGCAAATGCTTCTTTGAACTCAAATGCTCTTTAAATGCCTTGAGTTTGCAAGACTGGGATCAATATAGAAAGTAGAAAAAAAGAAATTGAAGAGAAAATACAATGTGAAAAGATCTCCCAAACTCAAAAGGCCTACAGTCCACTGTTGAGAGAGATTTTTCAACCATTTCATAATCTGTGGATGTTTTCCATTTTTTAGATGTAGTAAGTTAAAAGTATTCTTTTTCTCTTTCTGCAATTCCACTTTATAGAACAAAAACTAATAATTCTTTTTCATTTATTGCCTTTTTTGCATCCAGTTCTTCTGAAAATAGTTCTTCTTCTCCCTTTTCCCTCACTGAAGATTGTCTGTGACATGCTTACATGATTGTAAGTGATTTATCTTTCTGGTCTTATTTTCATATTCCCTGAATAACTTCCAGTTCATTGCAAATTATTTGATAGTATGGCTAAAGGTAATCTACGATTGCCATTTCCCTGGCTTTCTAGCAAATAGTTTTCTGGATATGAAATATGGACATACTAGAGAGAATGTGATATTATAGGGTTATGATGTTCATCCAGCTCCCTCCAGGCTTGAGAAAGTGTAGTGGTTTAGCAGGAATGCAGTTAGTGATATTTCTCATTTCTGTCTGAATCCAGAAAGTGCTGGATCGTACTCTTTATTTGGTTGCATGGCTGGTGGCCGGGCTGAGTAGCTGACAAGCCCAGGGACAAGGTCTGTTTTCCAGAGAGTGCTTGTCATTGAGGAGGTACTGAAGACTGAGCTGAAATGCTTGGACCTCACCACGGACTAATTGATGAGATAGTGAGGTCTTACCCAGCTGGGCTATGTTGCTACCGGCCTAGAGATAACTATTTCAAAACTAGCCTGATTATGACTATGCAGTATAGGACTGATTGAGATGGGTCAAAATATTTGGAAGACTGGACGTATTTTCAAATGAGGATGCGATATGTGGCACATTTTGCTGTTCTTATTCAATTTCACATTTGTTGTAAAATGCTTGAAAGTTTGGATATTTTTTCTGTGGGTATGATTTGGCAACCCTTCTTTCCTAGTTTTGTCCGGCAGAGAAAATAAGAGAGAAAGAACACAATTAAAAGAAACATCCCCAAAGAACCAAACTTCTCTTCTTACGGTATCCATTTGTTGCATTCAAGGTGAATGTGTCTGATTTTCCATGCTGCATGCAACTGTCTCTTTTTTGTTTTGTGTATGAATGGTCACCCATTCAAGGAATGCTAAAAGGAAACTTCAGTTAAATAGTCTACCTGAGCCAGTGGAATCAGCTAAAATATGTGTGGTTACACAAGCCTGCATGGGAAAGACACTGGGCCAACTAAATCTAAATGCACAAGAGCACCACACTTTACTTTCTTTTGTGTCATAGGCGCTGTGGATTCATAATTGCATTACATTGCCATTACCACCTCAAGGTGAAGCTGCTGCTGATTTACAGCCTATGTTCATTTACTAGGCTGGGATGTCATTGGTAAATTTGACTCATGGTTTTCAAGGTTGCTTCCATTGTCTGTGGTGAGGAGGTGCTGGCTGTCAGTGGCAGGGTGAGATACTTCCAGCCGCAGAAGGAACCTGCTGCCACAGCCACCTTCATGGTGCCTATTTTCAGCTCCAGCTCCATTGTGTGGCGACCCCGCTCATCCCTGAACATGTCTGGGAGGCGGCAATGGGACAAAGGTGGATCCTGGGAGGACTCGCAGCTTCTTCTGGAGGCAATAGAGGCAGAAATGCCGCCGGTGCACAGCGAAGCGGCTCCCCCCGACCCTGCGGGGCTGCGCTGTTTTACATCAGCTAAGGATTTTATCTCATGCTTGAAGTACGTCCTTAAACTGAATGGGAATAGCACTGCTAAATGCCTTCCTGTTTAAATGATGAACTCAGGGGCTGAAAGAATATAAAATATTTATGATATTGAGGAAGTGAACTCAGTTGCTAAAGTGAAGCACAGTTGAAATAAGGATACAAAGAGAATCTGAGGCATCACCTCTTGTCATTGCCTGAGCCCTGTCTTACTTGCCCTGGCATTACGGTGGGGTAACTCCACTGCTTCCCACTGTGTTACACCAGTGCAACTGTGATCAGAATTAAACCTTTATCTTCCATTGCTTACCTCCTTTTAAACAGAAATGCTTAATAAGGAGATTTGGAAATTACTCTCCACAGCTTCATGCCTAACCTAGACCATTACATGGCCAAAAAGACAAATAAACAAAAGTGAAACAGCACCAAAAACTGTCTCAGTGAAAACCACCAGCCACATCCATGGTTTCACACCAGGTTCCTCCACTGGGTAAGCAGAGGCAGGTGCTGGCTGCCTGATGGAGAAGCCCTGTATTCTCCATCCTGCAGCATCCTGGTATCAGCCATGTCCTCAGGTGCTGCAGTAAGTGGCATCAAAACCAACATGTACCTATGAGAACCNAAGAAAAAGAAAAAGAAAAAGTCTATCAAGAAAACCTGTGGGTGCACACCATGCCTACTGAGGCACTGCAGCAGCTGCCTGCAGAGTAGGATGTGGGTCAGGATGTGCAGACAAAACGTTCCAGATCCACATGCAAAGGGCAATCCTTGCTCTGGTGTGCCACTGTGACCATTGTGCCACGGAAGGCAACAATTTTATGACTTATCATTCCTTATTTCATTTTATCTTTCTTTAAAACATTTTTAAAAGTTCTGCTTAGCTCTCCAGGCTTTCTGTGAATGCAGAAAGCATTGAGAGGACCGTGCACTCTGTGAACACATCAGATCATGCTCTCCAGCCCATCTTGCTGAAGCTCTGGTTCACAGGGAGTGACAAGGATCATTCAGGTCATGTCATGTGCAAGTGCAAAGAGCAAAAATGTCAGCTCATCCATTCACAGGCTTTGTTTTCACTTCTTTTTTAAAAAAATGCATCTTTCTAATTTTTTTATGTTAGCCACATATATGGCAAACTGAATAAATTGCTTTCAATCCCACAAAACTTGGATAGGAACCACCTTTTTGGTCTCTTTGCTGTTTAATGGCCTGTTATTGGTAAATGGCTATGCCAATGAGTCAAGCAGACAGCTGAGGTATAAGGAATTTTTAAAAGTTTTCCAAGATTTCTAATGGGAATCCTATAGCAAAGAATTCCCTTTTGAAGCTCCTGTGCAGAATAAACCAGTTTATGCAGAAGTGGCATGGCTGAGCCACTTTTTTTTTTTTTTTTTTTAAATAAATCCATATTTCTGCATGTCAGTGGGTGCAGTTCTCAGCTGGATTTTGTTGGCACAGCAGCACTCACTGAATGGCTATGATAAGTCAACAAAAGGTACCCGTGGGGTGCCCACACAGCTTCCCCTCTTGCCAACCATGTACCCAGCACATGACAGAACAGCGGGCCAGCAGCAGGGACTCAGCCACAGGGTCTGTGTGTGTGCACCTGGGGGCCTTCTTCACTGGGGTGCGCACTGTCAGATGTGACCATGTCAGCTGAACAGCCCATGACGGCATGAGTGTTAAAGTGTCTGTATGTATATACAGCCAGAACTTCCCGAAATTAGCTAAACAAGACTGCTTAAAAATGTGTATATGTTTGCCAGTGTTTTGAGAGTGTTTAGTACTGTTTTGCTGCTGATATTGATCCTGAAGGTATAGTTCTTTCCTTGCCAGTTAATTATGTATCATTTATAAATCAATAAAGCACTTTGGTTCTGCTCTGGTACAAATGACATGAGCTGAGGAGTTTTTCCCTGAGACAGGTGCACACTGTCTGATTTTGGGCAGAAACTATCTTGGGGTCTGTTTTCTAATTACAGTTATAATTTAGATAAGGTACTGCTAATGTAGTATCCAAGAACTCATCACAAATGTAGAGGAAAGACTGTTTTACATCCCTTTTCACTACGTTAGTAAATGCTGCCATTTAGGAAAGGAGGCACAACGGATACACACTTTCCCTGAGGTTCATTTTTTTGAATCAGCTACTGCATTAGAAATTCAATTATAGCTACTACCATTTCATTGCAGCTACAGTTCCTACTATCCAGACAAGCCAATGACTGGTAATGTAAGGCAGTGCCAACGCGGCATAGCGCAGCTGGGTCATTGCCATCCAGACCCTCCATCCCTGCTGGCAGAGCTCAGGCTTCCCCCCCAAGGGAGTTCGCTGCACAAGTTAATAAGTTACAAAAGGAAAAATACAGCCAGTCCCATATTAACAAGCAAGTGTAGTGTGTGGATTTTTGGGGTCCTGCAGAGTTAGAGATGGATTGCTTCGTCTTCCCATTTCCACCACAAACTAATCTGATTACTTGTTCTATTTAAAGCATACTCCTTCAAACGGATCAGAATCTACTCACAGGATTTCCTTTTGATTCTCAGATATCTAGTTTTAATTGAATAAGAAGCAGGATATCTGTAGATAACATGTCAAGTATTTTGCCTCTTTTAACGTAACTTTTAAAGCGTAAGAAAAAGCAATTTCTCTGCCCCGTTGGGTTAACAATCCAATTACACAGCAGTGAACTGAAAGTTAATGAATGGATGGGTTTACCACCTCAGCGAACCAAGTCAGATTCTGAATTTGTATCTGTATGTGTTGTTGCTGCTGTTTTCCTTTTTTTACCTTCCCAGGAACAAAGGCTGGGGCTTGCTGCATTAGCGAAGGAGATTGTCCTCAGGAGGCATTTGGGTCTCTCAGGACGCAGAGGGAGATGAGGCCCACTCTAGGCAAAGAGGGCAGCTGGGCAGAAAATAAGGTGCAGTAGTGTAAGTTCTTTTATAGTATTTTAGACAGATACAGTGGTAAACAGAAAGCCATGGACAAATTAGGGAGAAGAATGTAAAATACCAAAGCCTGAGCCAGGACTTAGAAGTGTAAAGGAATAACTGGGTGTGGAGACAGGACATGAAAAGTGACTGAGCAAAGGTATATGTGTTTCTCCCCTGTTGGATAAATAAAGTTGATAATGCATCTTTTCAGCTTTTTGAGGGGAAAATATTCTAATGGGACAGGAAAGAGTTGTTTTATCAGCACCTAGTGCCTGGGACCCAGTAAAGGTGTTTAATAATACCTCTACTAGGGATGTTTACTAGAAAGCTGGGGTTATTTGGACTACATTCCACTAACATGAAAGCCACCAATTGTCTGTGGCTTAAATTCATCTCATTTTTGTTTGATTGGGAAGTAATACTAAAAAAAAGGCATACAGTTCAATTAAAAAAATACTGGGATGAAATTAACACAGCATTTGTAAAGGAGAATCATGTTTCATGAACCTTTTTCAAATTTGTCAATGGATTTACTAAACATGAAAAGGTGGATTGCTTGTTGATAAACTGGACTGAGATTTCCCCAAAGCTTTTGACACAGTCCCCTACCAAGGAATCTTAAAGAAATCAAGCTGTCTTGGGACAGGAGAGAAACATCCTTTTTGACTAATAACTGGATAAAACATAGGAAATTATAGGTAGGAATAAAAAGTCTATTCCTGTGGTGGAGGGCTTGCAGGTCCATAAAATATCTTCAGCATACTCATAACTAATGTGTAAAAGTAGGTGAATAATGACGTAAATTCTTCTGATAAAATTATTCAGTAAAGTCAAATCTAACATTCATTTCAAAAGTTGCATCAGGATTTCATACTGCTAATAGATTTGGCAATAAAAAAGAAGGTGGAACTAAAGATCAGTGCATGCAAACTAAGGCACATAGGACAAAATATCTTCAATGATAAATATACAGTGATGTGGTAGAAATTGCCACTCAAGAGAAAATCCTTGAAATCCTTGTGGTTGTTTCCAGGACTAGCTCAGTCATCAGTGATGGTACGGAAAAAAAAAGGTAAAGCAGAGTGTTAGCAAAGATTAAGAAATAAACTGCAAAAACAGAAAACATTGTTATGCCATCACATTGACACGTGATGCCTTCTAGCTGCCCAAAAGGATGTAGGAGAACTAGAAAAAACACAGAAAAATGCCATAAGGATGATAACGTATGTGGAGTCCCTTCCAGGCAAGGAGAAACTAAGCAAAACATTTCTCTGCTTGGAAAAGCGAAGAGCAAGAGGAATACAAGAAATATAAAATCATAAGTGCTATGGAGGACATGAAAAAAAAGGAAAATACTAATGTTTTCTCACGTGAGCTTTAGAGGCACTCAGTGAAACTGGTAGGTAAATAAAAAATATCTTTTTACACAGCACAGAATAAAACTGCAGAACTTGTTGCTGTCAGACATTGTGCAGGCAAAATATACACAGGGATTCAAAAGGAATTCTGCAAATTCATCAGAACTAAGTCTATTGATGGTTATTAACTGTAAGGGTATGAACACAACCTTAATGTGGGAAGTTAGCATTGATGCCCAGAAGCTGGCAAGGGATCCCAGGGAAAGGATCATCAGGTACTCACCCTGTGTCTTTTATGCTCTCCTCTTCTGAACCCTGAGAAAGATTACAGAGACAGAAGGATGTGCATAGCTTTAAGAAAAGATTGCATTGAGTCATGTTCCTGCATTTAATGTACTTGTCTGGCAGAAAAGTGGGAGCTGAAAGGATGGAAAATTCCTTCCAAGGCACAGGTGTTCGAAGGAATTCTTTGGGCCAAGTTTGACCTCAGGGATTCATTCAGTCTTATCACAATCCAGATGTCTGGGGATGAGTGGGTCTTCCCTCTCACTTCCAGTACTGCAAGTCACCCCCTAAGTCAGCATTATCTCTGAGACTTCAGAGCCATTGGTGACTTAAAAGCACAAAACCATTGACAATGAAGTGTGGCTCAGTGATGTGCCTCCCGCCTGTCATGCTTAGAGAGGAGCCAGAGACATTCAGATATCTTTTGCAACAAGCCTGCCCCTGACACAAGTGAAATTTCTAAACAGCTGCTTTCCTCCATAACATCTCAGTTTTTTCTTCTGCCAATTGCCACCTAAAGCAGCTAACCCCTACCCTGCCATCACCACATGCACCGGCTTCTCTGACCCATGGCTTTATTGCATAGTCAACTTAAAATTGATAGCAGCTTCCTTTCTGTAGACAAAACATTTATGATTATCTCATTTGTCCTAGCAACAAAAATAAGGATGCGTATTCAACCTGTCATACAAAATAGTCTGAAAATGCTTTACAGATACTAAAAAAAAAATCCAGAAGGGCTGTGTGAAGAGACAAAAGAAAACAAATAGGTCTTCCTTGTTTTTTTAGCTGGAATTTCAAAGCATACCATGTTTCTTTCCAAACCACATTTTATTTTTTTCAAAGTATTTGGAAGAACCAAAATGACATGTTTCTGCTGGATTTGATATTGCTTTTATAGGGATTTACTTGATATCATTTTTTCTTTTGCATGATCTTTTAAGGTTTAGAAATTCACCCTGCTCACCCTACTCCAAATCCTAATGAAAACCTAATATGGTAAAAAAGTTTAAGAGCCTGGAATACTCACTCACATTTTTAGAATGTTTACAATGCCAATTTTTTTCTGATATTGTTCTTTTAAAAAGTTTTGGTGCACAGATGGTAGCAATATACGGACCGCCTTTGTGAAATCAACCACATAAATTCATTTATCAAGACAAGAGCTAATTTCAGGTGCAGAAATAGGCAATGTGAATACGGAAAAATGTGCTTATTTCATACACAGCTTTTCATAGCTGTAATATCTTTTTTTTTTTTTTCTTTTTCCCTTGAGGAGTTCACAAAACTATTAAGGCAGCCTGTGTTCCAAACCATTGCGACTTACTCTCTTATATTGTCTTATGGCTCGGCTGCCTCTTTATGCACATCCTATAGCAAGGGACTGCTGGGGAGCGGCAATATATCAGAAGACCCAATATCTTATGGAGTTCTGTGGCATGGAAAGGCAACTCCTTTGTTGTGACACTCCTTCAGAGGGGTCAGATCATGCCCAAAACACTGGGGATGTGAGAGCTGCAAAGTGAGGTGTGCTCATGGGTTCTTGCTCCGAGCAGGGGAGGTGGCACTGCACAAGAAACACATCTCTGTGCCACCACTACCAAACTGGTGGCTCCTAGAAGCAGCCAAGCTAAGCTTGGCTTTGGTGGAGGGGTGAAGGAAACTCTCAGAACAGCCAAAATGTGAGAGGGTGGACCCAAAGCATGCGGTACAGAGGTCTGCTGTTAGTGGTGTGGGGCAGAGCTAAATATGCGCCTGTCTCAATTCTGCATCACCACTCCCTATCCTGGATATAGAAGAGGCATCACATGGAAGGAGGTCCTGCCAAATGCCATGAGCAGGGAAATAGGGACAAGCGGGTCTGCTCACCTACTAGGCTGAGACCCAGCACCCTTTTCCTGAGCCAGGGCACATCCAGACGTGATCTGGTGACCGTTTTCTTACTTGTTCAAACTCTTCTGTCTTCTTTCACACTTGCATTTCTCTTTCCCCTTTGCCTTTGTTATGCTTGTCCCATGTTCTAACAAATCCCCTTCTTGCTCGCAACTGTGTTTCAGTAGTTCAGAAAAACAAGTTAAATTTCATACCATTGTTCTGAAAGTAATTGTTCATTTAAAAATACTGAAACAAAAGGTGTGAACTTATTCCAAAACTCTCCCTCTCTCTTTTTTTTTCAATTCATAACTAGTTGCTGAATTTGCTCAAAATTTGCAAATACTTTTGTTGTTCCGCAGAAGTCGGTAATTGCTATATTTACTGTGGAAAAAAAAACACTGCTAATCTCACCCTTCACACTGATTATGCGTGACATGACAGGTGGCTTTCTAAAACGGAAATATACTTCACTTTCCTAAAGTACTAGTAGAAATGGAATAATGTAAGAATCTAATCTCTTCTCACTTTAGCCTGGTGAATGTCCCAGTGTCTTCAGAGGGCTCTAAACCAAAGCTTTGCATATTTCTGTCCTTTTACTTTGAGTCGTCTTTCCACCGAAAAGAAGGCCAAATAGATTCCATTATAATACAACTTAGATGTCTTGTGAGTATCAAATATTTTCAGTATGTTTAATAGAGGTATTCCTTAGGTGAATTTTCTTGATTTTGATCTACTTCCCACTTAAAAAAATATATGCAAGAATGGTTTAAAGAGATGAATTGCACCTTCAATTAGCTGCAAATATGTACAACTGTAAAAACTTAATTCTAAGTCCTCCTTGTCATACAGTGACGATCAGCTATGTTGATTTAGAACTAACCCAGACAATAGGAGATCAAAAATTTCTGCTGTAACTGTTGTGAATGGACAGGCTTTTGAGGGTTGAACAGTTCAGACAAAACAAATTTCTTATAAAATATACCTATGAGGGCAGAAGAAATTTAGACTGTTGTTAGAAAAACTGAGCTGCAAACCCATAAATATTTTCAGCTTTGAGAGCAACCTAAAACCTTTCTATGCAGAAATGTCGACGCAATGCTGGAACAGCAAATCAAACACCTCATCTCTTTAATGTCTTGTACAGTCTGGTTTCACCAGCTACACACCATCCTCCCATGGTTTGAAAAAAAATTTGTTTGCTTCTCCACCATCAGCAAAGGATTATGAATGTTTTCCAATCCTGATTTTAGATACAAATTTTAGACAGCCACAGTATCAGTATTTCATCTGTGCAATTGTATTACACAAGCCTTGGTCCTCATGGGGGACTTCAACCACCCCAATATCTGTTGGAAGGACGACGCAGCAGGGCATAAACAATCCAGAAGGTTCCTGGAGTGTCTTGATGGTAATTTCCTTCTCCAAGTGATAGAGGAACCAGCAAGGAGAGGTGCTATTCTGGACCTTGTTCTTACCAACAGGGAAGGGCTGGTGGGGAATGTGAGTCTCAAGGACAGCCTTGGCTGCAGCAACTATGAGATGGTGGAGTTCAAGATCCTTAGGGCAGTGAGGAGGGCTTGCAGCAGGCTCACTACCATGGACTTCATGAGAGCAGACTTTGCCCTCTTCAGGGATCTGCTTGGTAGAGTGCCGTGGGATAAATCACTGGAGGGAAGAGGGGCCCAAGAAAGCTGGTTAGTATTCAAGGATCACCTCCTCCAAGCTCAGGAGCTATGCAGCCCAACAAAGAGAAAATCAGGCAGAAACACCAGGAGGCCTGCCTGAATGAACAAGGAGCTGCTAGACAAACTCAAACTCTGAAAGGAAGCCTACAGAGGGTAAAAGCAAGGACAGGTAGTCTTGGAGGAATATAGAGGAACTGACTGAGTGGTCAGGGATCAGATGAGGAAGGCTAAAGCCCTGAGAGAATTAAATCTGGCCAGGGATGTCAAGGATAACAAGAAGGACTTCTACAGATACATCAGAGATAAAAGGAAGACCAGGTAAATTGTGAGCCCTCTCCGAAAGGAAACGGGAGACATGGTTACCCGGGATATGGCGAAGGCTGTGGTATTCAACAACTTTTTTGCCTCAGTCTTCACCGGCAAGTACTCTAGACACATTGCCTAAGTTGCAGAAGGCAAAGCCAGGGACTGAGAGAATGAAAAACCACCCACTGTAGGGGAAGATCAGGCTTGAAACCATCTAAGGAATCTGAAAGTGCACAAGTGCATAGGACCTGATGAGTTGCATCCAAGGGTCCTGAGGGAACTGGTGGACAAAGCTGCTAAGCCACTATCCATAATATTTGAGAAGTTGTGGCAGTCTGGTGAAGTTCCCACTGACTGGGAACTTATAACCCTCATTTTTAAAAAGGGAAAAAAGGAAGACCTGGGGAACTACATGCCAGTTAGTCTCACCTTGATGCCTGGCAAGATCACAGAGCAAATCCTCCTGGAAACTAT